>BDMB01000074.1:400390-712788 GCA_016859785.1 Macrotyloma uniflorum | reverse complement strand
TATATATATATATAATCAACTCTTTATATAAAACAAAAATAATTTAAAATAATTTATTATTAAACATATATAATATTTTTACATTTTTTTTATATGAGAAATAATTAAATATTCCTTGAAGACATTTTTCTTTTTCATATTATGTCCACACAAACATTTATATTAATTTAAAAAATTATCTCTTAAAAATAATATTTTATAAACTCTCAAAAAAGAAAGTACTCAATGTTCTAAATGAATCTATCTTAAAGTCTGTAAAAATAAGTATCATTATATTATTCTTCTATTTTAAACATTTTCATAGAGTATCTGATTCTCCTGTCTTTTTACAATTACAGACAAAAAAATATTTAAGATTTTGTTTAATACTTCTAAAACTTTAATTAGATGTAACTAGTAATTTTAGCCATAATCAATTAGAAATATATGTATAATATATAAATACAAATTTATTTAGCTTAACAAAAATACTATTAGTTGTGGATTTAGAACATTTTTTTAGTTAGAGCTAAGAAATAATTTATAAAAAATTTCTAGAAGACAAGTTTATAAACTTTTACAAAAACATATAAGATCATAAAAAAAATGTTATATTTTACCAAATTCTAAGTATTTTCTATTATTTTTTTGAAAAATACAGTCTAATAGTATAATTTTGTATTGTTAATTTTATAAGAAGTTGTAGAAGTAGATTGATAAAATTAATAATACTTTTTTTTTTATATTTTATAAATTTTTATTTTTATTAAAAATAAAAATAAAATTTTTTGTAAAAACTATTAAAAATAAATTTTAAATTTAATTTATTTTTATAAAATTAAGATATAAAATTTATACTCATTTAATATATTTTAATATATTGTGATGAAATAAAATTTTTCAATAAAATAAACACTATTTTTTATAAGAAAATATTATTAAATACATTTATACAAAGATAATTTTTCCCAAAACTTCCACCATTATTAATTTTATAATAATTATCATAAAAATCATATTACCAAGTTATTAATTGACATAATCAAACTTTGAATACAAAACTGTTAAACTGATTTTGAAAGTGTAGTCACAAAACTTGTTTTAAAAACTCATACTTTTGAGATATATAATTAGAAAACTTGCTTTGAATAAAGTGGAAGTACTTAATCCATCAATTTGTGTATATCCATCCATTGATGTATGTGAAGAGGGAGAAGAGAAATGAGTAGTGGTAGTGGTGATATATAATATGATTGAAATGTGCAAATACCATTCAAGAAGATACTCTTCCCCCTAGTGCTTATGAAGTGCCCTTTTTCATGACAGACACAATTTCACTCTCAAATGTCTGAAAGAGAATGAGAATGCATGCAATGCAACATTCCAATTTCCCACCAGCCCCACCCTTCAATGATCAAAAACAAAAGTTAAAGCTTTTTGTCTTGTGCTTCTCACTTCTTAGATCCTAGACACCTGACATCTCACATCTTTTCTCTCCTATAAAAACCTTCCTCTCCCCACCTTCATATCATGCATTCACAATAACCTTCTCTCCCTCTTCACTTCTTCTCTCTTCACATTCTCTTCTAATGGACAGAAACCAATCCCGCAGACAGGTTGCTGCAATGAAACAGTCCCTCTTTGATCAGGTTTTTCTCTTCTCTATTCATCTTATATCATAAATCATCTCTTTCTTTTCTTCCAATTTGCAACATACAAAAGAAAAATGTTGGAAATCATACTTTAACTAGTGTTCTGCTATAGCAGTTCAATGATGGACTTTTTAACATTGGCTCTCTGCAGGGGTTACTGGATGAACAGTTTATCCAACTGGAGGAATTGCAGGATGATGCAAATCCCAACTTTGTTGAGGAAATTGTCACTCTTCACTACCGTGATTCATCACGGCTAATCTCAAGCATAGAGCAGGCTCTGTAAGCTGATTAATTTCACCATTCTTTGTATTTTCTTCATTTTTCCTTTTTCTTCAAAACAAATAGATAAATGGATTTGTTCACTTTTATGCTTGTAGCAAAGAGAGGAATCTGGATTTTAACAAGTTGGACACTCTTATGCATCAGTTCAAAGGAAGCAGCTCAAGGTAAATATAAAACAGTCCAAAAGAAAATAACAATGAGTTGAGTGAAATGTTATTTAAAAGTATCATCAAGAACATACTATGTTGGCTTTATCACAACAAAGAATCTTAATTTTTTCAATTCTTTCTTATGTTTCTTTTATAATGGATTGCAGCATAGGAGCCAAAAAGGTGAAAGCAGAGTGCAATCTGTTCAGGGAATATTGCAGGGCAGGAAATGCAGAAGGGTAATACATCTTTCTTTGATCTTCCACACAAGCCACAAGCCAGGCCACAGAACTGAAGGCTTAAAAGAAAAATATGTTTCACTGACCCAATTGTAAAGTTTCCTAAACAATGATGGTAATGTTTTTGCTTAAATATGCAGATGCATGAGGAGCTTCCAACAATTGAAGAAAGAGTATGCTGCACTTAGAAAGAAACTTGAAGCTTATTTTCAGGTGAGTAGATTATAGAAAAGTGGAACTGTGTTGTAAAACTGCTGTGTTTGGCAATGTGTTGTTAAACCAATGTTCCTTCTTTGGTGCAGTTGGCAAGGCAAGCTGGACCCCAGGAAACTGCATGTCGCTCCAAATAAAGAGCTAATGAAATATGCAAAATAAGGGAAATATGATTGGTGAATTTTGTAGCATAGAAAAATATATATTCACCACAGAAAAGTGATGTTCGCCCTTTTCAGATATTTTGTTTCAAAATATCAATTTTGTTTTCAGATGTACAACTTTATACTATTTATATTATATACATGTAATGTAACCCTGCAATCCACCTATGGCCTTGTGTATATAATATGTTCCTATTTCACATGTTTCAAAGTGTAATTTTTTTAATAATATTGCTTAGAACGAGGCTTTTGGGCTTTCTCAAAACTTACCAACAGAGAGACACATTGTGATTGTCTTTATTTAGGCATTACTAAAGTATCTGGAATCTTGTACCATAAAATATACAAGTTATTACAATTAAAATGTGTGAAGGTATCTTTAACCTTCATGTTATAAGTTTCAATTGTCTCTGTTTTTTTATATATAAATATGTAATAACAGAGAATATATATATATATATATATATATATATTTATTGAAGATTTATATTATTTAAAAATATAATTAAATTAATATATATATATAAAATATACAATTTTAAAATAAATTAAACTTAAAATTCATTAATATAATATCATAATATATTTTAACAAGTTAGGCTACTACTCATAAATATTTAACGTTTTAATCTTAACTTTATAATACTTTTAATGTTATTATTAATTATTTATTTTAATATATCTGAAACAAGTTTAAGAATAAATATTTTTTATTAATGTGATTTTTTTATTAAATATAATCAGATCCAATAATTATCATAAAATTTAGATTTCTATGATATGCTTAAATCTCCTTTATATTAAACTACATTTTAAATCTTTCCATTATATGAGTTTGTTTATTTTTAAAATTTTTTACTATGTTTTTAAAATATATTATACTAATTGTAACATGTTTAAAATTTTA
Organism: Macrotyloma uniflorum; assembly: GCA_016859785.1. Lineage (NCBI taxonomy): Eukaryota > Viridiplantae > Streptophyta > Magnoliopsida > Fabales > Fabaceae > Macrotyloma > Macrotyloma uniflorum. Next base: position 709,200 of record BDMB01000074.1, on the reverse strand, counting down.
TTGATGTAATTAACTTAAATATAATAATATGATTAATTATATTTTTAATCGAATAATATGCTCCTCAATAAATAATAACTCCGGTCAATTTTATTATATGTTGTTGTTTCGGCAAATAATAATTGTGATATAAAACTTATATAAAAATATAAATTTAAAAAGGTAAACAGTATATATATATATATATAATATAATCTTTTTTAATTTGATTTTTTTATTATGAAAATCATGTTAACATATATGTGGTTTTTGTGTAAGATAAAATTATATTTTTAAAATGTAATTATTATAAAATCAAAATTTATTTTTAAATGTATATAGTTTTTAATAATATAAAATTATATTATAATAATTCTGAAGATATTAATTTCAATTATGTGATATTGTAAAAAAATGAGTTGATTAATCTTATTGTGACAACAATTGAATGTTTCTTGAAAGAGTAATGAGATTTGTCTATAATTAATGTTTTTTTGTTATTAAGGTTTTAATTTATAAGAATAAGAAAATATATTGTTAAAAGAAAATCCATATTTAATAAACCAACCTATGAAGTTCCCCAAGTGTTTACAATCTCATCTTTAATTTTTTATTTATTTATTTAATCTAATAATTAAAATGAATTATTATTTTAAATTATCAAATTATAAGAAAATAAATATGTTTTTTTAAAATAATTTTAATAAAATTATTTATTAAAAATATACAATTTATCTTTTTACAGAAAAAAATTAAATTAAAGTTTCCAAAAGTTAAAGAGTTAAACTCAATATAATGTATAAAATAAAGAAACAATCTGATAATATATTCTTTCATTTATAACTGTGTTTGGATATATTTAACAATGTTATTTTATCATCCTTACAATTACCCATTACACGTTTTTTCCCCAATTCGAAAGGAAACCCTCGAGTCCGACGAATGATTACTGAAAGAGAAAAAGGGAGAAGAAAATTGTAGCAGAAGCTGTATTCATAAGCAAAACAAAATTCGTTTCAGTGTGTTAATTTGCTTTAATCTGCGTTCCTCTGCATCCTATCACTGTCACCACCACCTGCTTGTACATCGTCGCGGGTGTGCTGCGATTTCTTTTTCTGCGACTCTGAGGTACAGGATCATGATTCTTAATGGGAAACCCACTTTGATTTTGATTATTGCTAATGTTGCTGTTGTTATTGTTTTCGTTGTTTGTTCTAGGGTTCAGCTGTGTTGAAGTTCAAGAAACGAAACCCTAGCCTGCGATTCGTGGTTGAAAGGAATGGCCTCATACAGGCCCTTCCCTCCGCAATCGAGTCAAATTCAAAACCCTATTCCAAGTGGGAATCACCAGTATACTAATAATAATCAAAATTGGGGTGCTTATGGAGATCCCTCTAATTCTTCATTCCCCCAAGCCCCTCCAAATTCCAATTATCACCAGCAGCAACAACAACAACAACACCAACATCAAAATCAACATCATGTTCCATATGCACCTCCAAATCCGCATCACCCTCACTATCCATATCCACCACCACCTCCACCGCCACCGGAGGCTTCATACCAGCCTCCACCACCACCGCCTCCTCCCATGTACTATCCCTCTAATAACCAGTATAACAACCAGCCACCTCCCCCACCACCGCCGTTGTCGCCGCCACCACCACCTCCCCCTGCTTCGCCCCCTCCTCCTCCCCCGGCAACTCAGAACAATGAAGAGCGGCGCTTCAAGGATCCTTCCACGTCCGGCCGCCGTGAATATGAGCCTTCTAATCACGGCATTGCTCACAAGCAGCACAAGCACCAGCACCAGCCTCCCGTGCCAGCAAAAAAGGTGAATGGGCCTCCTGGCAGAACTGAGACTGAGGAAGAAAAGAGGTTGAGGAAGAAGAGGGAGTTTGAGAAGCAAAGGCAGGAGGAAAAGCATAGGCAGCAGCTCAAGGAGTCCCAGAACACTGTTCTGCAGAAGACTCACATGTTGTCGTCTGGGAAGGGGCACGGTTTGATTGCAGGGTCTCGAATGGGTGAAAGGAGATCCACTCCCTTGTTGAGTGCCGAGAGGGTTGAAAATAGGTTGAAGAAGCCCACAACATTTTTGTGTAAGCTCAAGTGAGTATGCTGATATCATTATGTTTGCGAGTGTTTTTTCAATTCAATTTACATTTTATTGATGTTGGTAATGATCCATGAGGTGGGCAAATATTATGTCTATTTTTTTGGATGATGACATCTAGTGGTCTTGTAGTGTTTATTTCTAACACTGACACTTTCTCTATGTGTATTCTCATTTAAGATTTCGAAATGAACTTCCAGATCCAAGTGCTCAACCTAAGCTTATGGCTTTCAAGAAAGATAAAGATCAGTATGTAATCTTATTGTCACATTACATCTGTAGCTAGGAAATATACGGATAAAAATCAGTATGTGATCTAATGGTGATGTTATGGTTGTTGGCAGATATGCAAAATATACAATCACATCCCTGGAGAAAATGTACAAACCCAAGCTTTTTGTGGAGCCAGATCTAGGGATACCTCTGGACCTGCTTGATCTCAGTGTTTACAAGTACTGTCCTTGGTTCCTTTTGTAATTTTGAATACTTGAATGAATTATGCGGACTGAGAAGGTCTGATGAACCTTTTTATACAGTCCTCCCAGTGTCAGACCACCTCTTGCTCCAGAAGATGAAGAATTGTTACGAGATGATGAAGCTGCTGCTCCTATTAAAAAAGATGGCATAAAAAGAAAAGAGAGGCCTACTGATAAAGGTGTAGCATGGCTTGTCAAAACACAATATATATCTCCTTTAAGCATGGAGTCGACAAAACAGGTATTAGGCTTATATGTTGACATGATGATGCATTATTATTCTCTGTCACTACAAGCAAAACCTTATGAACATGTTGTTTGTAGTCTTTAACCGAAAAACAAGCTAAGGAACTCAGAGAGATGAAGGGAGGCCGCAACATTTTGGACAATCTCAACAGTAGGTATGTATATTCAATTGTAGGCATATGAATTACTATGTGAAAGTAATTAGTATCTTCTAACTAAAATTGAATTCTCTATTTTAGGGAAAGACAAATCAGGGAAATTGAAGCATCGTTTGAAGCAGCTAAGTCTGATCCTGTTCATGCAACCAACAAAGATTTGTATCCTCTCGAGATTATGCCATTACTGCCCGATTTTGATAGGTATCGCACCATATATAACTTCCATAAGTAAAATCATTTCTCACCCTGGTGTTTTATTGATCGGCCCTTTATGTTTGTGATATTAAAAGCCTAATCTTTTGATAATAGAAGATACAAACTGTTAGACAACATTCATATTTGGTAATAACTAGCGCTACCTTTTATGTACTGACCTCTTTGCAGGTATGATGATCAGTTTGTTGTTGCTGCATTTGATAATGCTCCCACAGCTGATTCGGAAATGTATGCTAAGTTGGACAAACCTGTTCGTGATGCCTTTGAATCAAAGGTAAGCGTTGCTAGGATGACTGTAGAAGTAATCAGTTACTCACATATCCCCTGTTTTACAAAGGTTAAAATCCAGGATCTGGTAAAATACTTATGATAATATAAAAAGGAAACACTGACAAAACTTTGCAACTTTTCATACGTTAATTGTTTTATTTTCTCTTGTAGTTTTGATTCAATACAAGGTGGAGCTATCTAATTTTTAGAAGTTTAATTTACCTTTGTTTGTTGGTAGGATAGTATTGTCTAAATTACCTGTGTCCTAGCTTCCTGATTGGTGGTTTTTTGGTTCTGTATGCATTTGAAAGTAGCAACTGATGAAAGATATCAAGTACATATTATTTTTGGCTCCTCGATTGACTAGTGGTGCCAATTGCTGAATGTTGTTAGACTGATTCCTATCCATTTGTGGCTTACAGGCAGTTATGAAAAGTTATGTTGCAACGAGTTCAGATCCTGCTAATCCTGAGAAGTTTTTGGCATATATGGCCCCGGCACCAGGAGAGGTATGCATTATATTCGTATATAGATTTCAATTTTAAAACATTAGTTGTTGACATAATTCTGTATTAACTTCTGGATATGTCTAATCTTGTTTTATGGCAGCTGTCAAAGGATATATATGATGAAAATGAAGATGTCTCATACTCCTGGATTCGCGAGTATCATTGGGATGTACGTAGAACTGTTTTAATAATTCAAAGAATGTTTACTATAAAATTACATCACGATTTGGCTTTAAATATCCATAACTAATTTAAGTCATTAACCCTCTTAATGTTAAAACAAATTCCCCCTGTTAACACTATTATGACAATTTTTTAACATCTTAATAGGTTCGGGGTGATGATGCAGATGATCCTACAACATTCTTGGTTGCTTTTGATGACTCAGAAGCACGTTACTTGGTATTTCCTGGGGCCAATATCTGTCTTTTTAACATAAGGGTTGAAACATAGTTTCTTGGTTATACAATGTCAATGTTTTAATTTTATAGTAAATTTGATATGCAGCCTCTTCCAACCAAACTTGTTTTAAGAAAAAAGAGGGCCAAAGAGGGAAGATCAGGTGAAGAGGTTGAGCAATGTCCGGTACCTTCAAGAGTGACTGTAAGACGGAGGTCTAGTGTTGCTGCTATTGAGCGGAAGGATACTGGGGTATGGCACTGAATTTATCTATTAAGTTTGTCAATGTGTTTGAATGCATATAATATAATTTCCTATATGTTATGATGCTTTCAAGGTTTATACAAGTTCAAGGGGCAATTCCTCAAAGAGAGCTCGTCTAGAAATGGATGATGGTCTCGAACACCAACATAGAGGTGCTTCACACCAGGACAATTATCAGTCAAGTGGAGCAGAAGATTACTTGTCTGAGTGATTATTTGATGCAAATGCTGCCGCCTTAAAGCAAATTGGTCCAACGAAATGGTAGTTGGATGATTGGCTGCAGATAGCTGAATTTTTAGTGGCGCCTTTGTGCTTCAATGAAGAATGCCAACGACAAATCCCATATTTTGGTATGGCCATTTTTAATTTAATGCACATACATTCAGAGTGTAGGCAGCTGTTAAATTAATATAGATTTTCTTTTCAATACCATTATATTAGAAAAGATTGAAAAATAATGAGTTGTAAAAAGCATGTCAGACCAAATAGAATCCTGTCTTTTGCTCAATCGTGACCTGCTTGCCAATGAAATTATCATTTGGTTTTCCTTGCCCATAATGTTGTGGCATTCTGATTCAGACATGTTTGCTTTCGTTCACATGCTTGGTGTTGTGATATTTTTTTTTTTCAAATAATGAAATTTGAATGAGGTTAAACTATGACCGAGTTCGCTGATAGAGTGCCAGTAAAATTACTGGTACCTTTCAAGATGGCTGAGCCATCATCATCTTGCCATGCGTGAAGGTTGTTTCTGGTGTGGATCAAGTAAAAATAGCCTCCTATAATCGTCGAATGAGAACTACAATATTTTTAGGCAGCTATTCTTTATTTCAAACACAAATGAATATTATTTGTAGAATAGAATTAATAAACCCCCTAATTTATTTCTGAAAAGGATTTATTGAACAACCCTAATTACTAAATACTAGATTAACAAATCCTAATTTTAGAAAAATTTTGGGTCACATTCATTGAAGGAGACATGTAGGACCACTATCATGCAGACAGTAAAAACTCGTGGGAAGAAATAAAACCTGGACACGTACGTTTTGGAGAATCTAAATTAGTGTTTTTCGCACTTGCACCCTAAACCTGTTTGAAAATTTGTGTTTTTATACAAATGATGTCCTGAAAAGAAAGATTGTGAATAGGGATGACAAGGGGACCAGTATGATCGTGCTACTCCTTATCCATTTAAAAAAAAAAAATCCGTAATTAAATTTATGTAGATATTTTTTTATTTTTTAAAATATAAACTTAAATATATTTTTAATAAAGTATTAATATAAATTAATTAATTTTTTAAAATATAAATCTAATAAATTATAATTTTTATAAATCTAAATAAAAAATAAAAATTTATAAAATTAAATTTTAAATAATTTTTAAATTATTAATATTTTTTATTAATAATTTTATGTTTAAAAATTTAAATAAAATTTATTAATAGATGATGAATATATATAGATATAGGAATATTATGATACCTATCTTGTTATCTAAGAGTAATTAAAATATTCGTAATACTTACGAATAATTAAAATATATGTATTAATTAAAAAGAATTTTTATTAAAAATACTCATTTAGTATTTTACCTGCGGATAAGGTTTTTTTTCCATCCCTAATTGTGAATGAGAAGAATTCGATCAACTTTTTCTTTCGCTCAAACTTTTGTTAAAGGTCTTTCTTACACAACGTAGTTTATGTTAACATGTTATCTACTAGTCAATTAACGAACAAATGATAGATGTAACAATTCCCAAAATTAAAAAAACAAGGGTTAAAATGGGTCATAATTTTTTAATGAGAAAATTCGTAAAAAAAATATATATATATAATTAAACCTTTCAGATTTAAAAAATTTAGAGGTTTACTTTCTCATAAAGAAGACATCATTTAAAAAAAATTAATGTTTTTCTTCTCTCCACGGCCTTGACAGCAATGTAATAACATTAAAGGGTTGACAGCATGCATGATTGCTTAATGATAAGATTGTTAAAATAAGTGATTAACATAATTTTGTAAGTCTTACATTTAACTCGACATTAATACTTTAAATATTTCTCCATTATCATTTCTTAGATTACTCGTGCCTGTATGCTATATCCTCAATCACGGCCAGTCTAAATTAGACAGATTTATTCATTACTGTTTTAAATTATAATGATTTCACTGTTTATTTTTAAAAAATAAAATATATCCTATTCTTTTGGAACGCAGTGTTTATTCTTGGTTTTTTCATTATGCATCAATATTATAAAAAAGGTTTTATTCCAGCCATTGCACCGATTAACTGTTAAGAAAGCGATGATGATGTATATATTTTGGATAAATTAATTGATAAACTTCTAGAAAATAATATTAAATAATATAATTTTTTTTTCATTAATTAATTTGTAAAAAGTCTTTTATATTAAATATGGTATTAATACTAAATAAAACGGCTGAATGATACAAAGAAATGACATTAAGTACATGAATGAATTTTTTGCTACAAATCTTACAACATAAAGAAGCATTTACAAGTCAAAATTTCTAATGAGATATTATATTCTTGCTTATATCTTGATACCTTCATGTCTTTAATCTATTCATCACAGGAAGCTTCTTCCAGTAGGTCAAGAAACCCTTTGTGGGCACTCTTTTGAACTGTGGGTAACTTAGGTTGACACCCCCAAGTGGATGCTGCCTCAAATTTTGTCCATAACTCCCTCTTCAAAGTATTTTCACCAGGTCGTTTTCCAGTTTGAAATGAGCTTTCAGGCATGGGAGTTAAGCTCCCGATAAAATTATCTGCACAGAAAAAAAAAAAAATAACAGCTTTTTTCATGCATGAAACCCATGTCAAGTGTCAATCAACAATTGCAATAATAGATTAAAGCCATATTTGAGAAAAATTATCAATAGACATTTCAAATTCTCAACATACAGGAGCAGAATATAAAGTAGGATGATTTAAACTTCTCTCATAAGCCATAACTTAATATCAACTGATATCTATAAAAGATGTTCTGTTTAACCTTTTTAAAATTTGGGATGCATACTTTTTAATTTCTTCTCCTATATGTTCTTATTGATAAATTTATCCAAACAAAACATGAGCAATTGCAATAAGCATTACCTTGGTTACGAGATATTTTGACCTGATCATGATCTCTGGAAACATCAGCACCATCACCATCTTTGAACGTGCCGGCTTGTTGATTAAGAGTGTTGCCAGTTAAGTGTACACACAACCGATCATCAATCTTATCATCAGGTGGCTCCAGCAAAACACAAGTTTTAGGAGGTGAGGTAAACCAATCTGGCGATGCTTCAACTGTTTTCTTCCCAATTCCTGCCTTAGAATCGTGGCATATCCCAAGGAGCTCCGGATACATCAAGGACAAATCCTGTGAAGAATCATCAGTGCCAGAAGATTCTGAATCACTGCAACGAATCCCAACAGGATAGGGAGTGGCCTTGCGAAACTTGTGATCACCCAAACGGTTGATTTCAGATATAGGTTCGAGCAGAAGGCAGGATTTGGGAGGGGACATTTTCAGGCAGGGAGTCATCATAAGAAGCATGGATCCGTTGTCTTGGTTGTTTGGCAGTTGGTGCTTAATTGGGGTTGGTTTGACTATTACATTGTCCATAAAAGTAGTGGCTGATGTGGAGGGAGGGAAGTGTGGTTTAGGTTGTTGGTGGTGTTTGGATGATAACGGAAGAGGTGTAAGCATGAACATCTGTCTACCTCTCTCCACATTGCAATTAGCACGCCATGACACAAGAGGTGAAGGAGACACCAAACTTAAGGTCGTCTCTTCAGGACTCTCACACTCCCTGCTTTCATCATCGTATGAATATGTCTCTTCAGGATGAAGTGCATTTTGAAATTTGGGGACCCACGGCTACAATTAGAGCAAAGCAAATTAAAAAAAAAAAAAAAACTAGAATTAAAAAGCGAAAAATAGGGTCGGGTAGGGTTTCACCTTCAAGGAAGAGAGCATATCAGAAAGGACACGGGAGAAAGATTCAATTTGCGTTCTGCCCTCTTTGCTTATGCTATTCTTCTGCTTCGTCTTCTTCTTATTATTATTGTTCACTTCAATGGCTTGCACGACAAGCTCGTCAATCTGTGAATCCAATAATCAAAGTAAGGATTTTGATAATTACCTGTTCCTTAAAATTGGGCATTAGGTTAATAAATAATGAATGGTTGCAATTGTTCTCGAGTATTTGAACAGATTGAAGAATGAAAGCATTTGTATCTGTATAAGGGTTGAAGTGAAAGAAAGGGAAGGAGAGAGTATAACGAACCTGATGGAGAAGAGAAGAAAGATCGGAGCGGAGACGATGAAGATCGTCGTTGTCTTCAACCTCACTAACCAAACTCTCGTTCTTCATTTCTTCTTCTTCTTCTTCCTTCTATTCTAAAGTCTTTGTCTCTCTCTATCTGATTATTTGAATTTTTAGCCAGCGCGGGGTCGCACCAAACTACGTCGTTTTATTGTCCCCTTGGGTTTTGAATTGGACTTTTCGGCCCATAAATATGTTTGGATCATGACATGTTTTGCTCCCTGCAACTCATATTCTCCATCTACACTATACTTTTTAGAAAGACAATATTTCTACCAATTTTATTTAACTGTAAGGTAATATAAATTCTAAAATAGAAATTTTGAAAGATTTACAAATGAGTAATTTGAGAATGTATTTCAGAATGATTTATCCAGAATATTCTAAAAAAAAAGTATAAGATTTTTACTTTTAATGATTTTTATTCCTAATTTTGTAATTTTGAACAAATTTTAATCAATAAACAATATAAAATGTATTAAAAATTATTTTGTTAGGTCTTTTTTTTTTCATTTCCAATATTGTAAATTTGGTCTAAACAATTATTTTGACAACGTTGCATGAAAGTAGCAAGTTTTGTTATGAATCCAAGTAACATCCATTATGCCTCTCCATGAAACCCAAGGAAAATATTACAAGAACAGAAGAAATGCAAGGATTAAAAGAATATAAACATACATAGATTAATGTCGAATTACAACTTATATGAATACAAATCACAGAGCAATAAATTATCAGATCCTTCTTTAGCTTTGGTATCACACTCTAAAATACATCAAAATTTTCTACATATAGGAATGCAGCTAAACAAAAATCAAGGCATGGCTCATAAGAGATTAAGCAAAATAAATGGCCAAAAATAGATATTGACCCACATGTCTCAGTTCCTATGGATCCATCACTATCATCAACCAACCAAAAAGGTATGCAGCTGGATACAGAAAAAAAGAAAAAAAGAATCAATCCGACTGTGTAAACTATCTTCCCTGAACAAGGCCACTGAAAACCTGGCTATTCCCAGCTAGAGTTGCTTCCCACTCAACAGAAGAAAGGAGAATCTGTGAGAGGGAAATCACAATTTGTCTCATATCAGGTCGTAAGATGGGGTCCTCATCCACACATTGCTTTGCCAGCGTGGCCATCTAACATACCAAAACAACAAATGAATACAATAGTAAAACTGCAGACTAATAATACCATAATGAGTAATTACACAGTTGCAAGGATTCCTTTATTCATGTATGCAAATATTTATTTTGATTATGCTTTGAGGTTTGAGCTGCGGAGTCTTCAATTTTCCTGGTTAATAGATTCAACACATCCAAAACCAAGCTGGATGAGAAAAAATATGTGAAAAGGAGAAACTAACCTTAAATACACAATCGTGGGGATACAAATCCATCATATTTGGATCAATATAATCTCTCAAGCTTGACATGCTCATGGAATCAGGTGAATTCCTAAGAACTCCCAGCATCTGCAATTTAACAAACATCAAGGCTAGATACCCCAGAAAACAGTTGCAATGGTAAAACACAAAGATTGCTAATAAGAAGAAATCAAGAGGATTTAGAACATGCATAACAAGTGGTATTGCTGCGAAAAACACATACAGCAGCCAGGTTCTGAGAACCATGAAAAGTACTCAATAAATATAAGAATCCCTTTGGAAGGATTTTAATGATATAAATTTGGAGCGGATGACTTTCCAGAAACATTTGGCACTCTCCTTCAATCACAATATACCGAAAGGACAGATCGGGAAAAAAATCATTTTCACAAGGTGAACCTGCCTCAGGAATTTCTGTCAAGCATATTCCTTGACTAATCCCCACCCCAGTACTCTAGACGAAGGAAAGGGAAGTGGAGTGGTACATGATAATATTTCATTGGGATATCATATAATTCAAGAAAGTTCCCATGCAACACCTCCTGTAGGGACAACCATGAGAGTTTAGCAGTTTCATTTCACCTAGGCCCAACCTCTTCTATATGCATGCAATCATTACCAAGTATGATACTGGTTTCACAGTTGCAAGTGCTATCAATAACAATACACTTTACGTTTATCCTTGAAACTCCCATATTCATGTATTGCCACATGGCTCATATGTCAAATCAATACAAATCTATGTCCTCTATATCTCTGTTCATTACAGAACTACCTCAACCACCCAGTAGGTTGAGAGACAGTTAATTGCAAATTAGTTAATAACATAAGTCACTTTTTTTATAATTTATAAATTTAAGATATTATATTGTATATATTGTGCGACAAAACTATGTTACAGACATAGCCCAGGAAATTTATTTATTTTTGGGGGCAAGGTGCTGCGGAATCCAATCTAATTACATCAAGTCCTACTGACATTCTGAACATTAAATATTATTGCAGATATGATGAGATCATTACTGCTATAGTTACTTAAACCTTAAAATCTTTTCCGTAAAGCAAGGCAGAACTATATTCTGTAGAACTGTTATTCGAAACAATTTCTTGTAAGCAGAACTTACTATAGATGCCAGTGAACGTCTTTCAGGATTTTTTGTCGTCGTGCCTTCTGATCGAATGATGGCCTCCTTTCCTGATATAATCTCAAAAAGGACAACACCAAATGCATAGACATCACTTTTAGTTGTGGCAAGACCCTCACTCAAATATCTGTAGAATATAAGAAATAAAAAAATATTATGTTACGCAGGAGGAATAAGTTAAAAAAAAAAAGTTGTTAGTGAAATTACTTACTCTGGGGCAAGATATCCATATGTACCAACAACTTTGGTAGTTGAAATTTCTCCCTCATTTGTTTTCCCAACTAGTTTTGCTAAACCAAAATCTGAAATCTAGAGAAGAAAAAAGAGATCTAAGACAAAGGACAACCAAGAAATGTGAAACATTTAGAAATTAAAATAGTGTAGTAGCGTATATATTTGCTTATTACCTTTGCTCTAAAGGAAGCATCAAGTAATATGTTACTGGTCTTGATATCACGGTGTACATAATGAGTTTTTGTGTGTTCATGTATGTATTCAAGGCCCCTAGCAGCATCAAGGGCAATCTGCACCCTCATGATCCAAGAAAGTGGGGAATGGCCTATAAGCAAGACAAAAAAGGAAATAAACCATAAATGGATAGCTTAAAGACAATAAAACATGGAAATTTGGCAATATTGACACCTATTCAAGTCTTGTCTTTGAATAACATAAGAATTTTCTCAGTACTGACTCCACTGCTAGTTTCATTCATGTATTTCAACACACAAAAAATTGCTTTACAAATATATAAGTTATACTCCAAGAATTGAGGTGAGATTTCCCAACACCTCCCTTCACATATGTTTGTCAAACTATGCTAGCCTATAAGCAATTACCCAGATGAATTACAAGTTTTGAAACTATATCATATTTCATCTTAAAACCAATTGGTATTAAGTGAAATTGTCCAAGTGTCATGATTCGGTTGTGATTTGGTCCACCTGGCATCCACGGAACAATTGATGCAGCTCACAATTTTTCCCTCAATAATTGACCCACCAAGAATCACACTTGTAATATTGACTTTGATGCCATATGGTATCAGAGCATATAGTTCATCTTCGTAAATAGCCTATTATGATAGACTCGCCTGTTGCGGAAGGCATATGTGGAGATGGGATACGGGGAAGTCTCACATCAACTACCTCAAAAATTGAGTAACTTATATATTTTTTTGAACAACTGCACTTAATGTCAAATGGTTTTAAGATGAAATCTAACATATTATTAAAACCTATAGCTCATCATGATAATTCCTTATTTTGAGCTCACCTGACAAGCATTGTGAACAGGAATATAGTGGGAAAGTCGAGGTCCACACAAATAGTGGTGATTAATATTCAAGAGACCAAAGTATAGATGCATAATCTTACCCTTACTTTGAGGATCATGCAAATGGCTTCTAAGTGGACCCTTTTGAGCATATTCATAAACTAGGAAAAGCTCCTCGTGACTAGCTGCATAGCCAATCAATTCTACCTTGACAACATCAATTTAAAGTACAACTCAGGCTTTTGAAATGTGGCAAGTAATTGACTTGAAAATCAAAGCATAAAATTTATTTTGATTGAATCATTAAAAAGGAAATTACCAGATTAGCATGATGAACCTTGCACAAAACTTTCATCTCTGACATAAATTCTTTTGTTTTAGTAGCAGTCATTCTTTTAATAGCAACTTCCTGCAAGGATTCAAGTGAAATTGGTCTGAGAAAAAATACCCACTGTATATAATAACAAACTTCAACTCTTCAAGTCTATGGCCAAAAACCTGATCACGAAGGAGGCTATAATAAACAGAACCATATGTTCCATGCCCAAGTAGATTTGAATCAGAGAAACCATCAGATGAGGAGAAAATCTCTTCATATGTAAAAACAACAGGCTTATCCATTTCAAATGCGTCAGGCCCAAGAGCTGCAATAATAATAAACATAGTATGCGCCAGTTCCAATTTGAAAGGACAAATCATTAATATTGGTAGTACACAGAGATGTATAATAGAACCAACAGTTATAAATCTAAGTTGAAAGTATTGCATGCATACGGGGATGTCATATGTGTTAAAAGTGAAGGACCATATGTTTTATGCATGCTCAACTATATTTATGTGACCACCAATCATCCAATCCAATATCCATCATTACTCAACATAATCTGATAAAAACCCAACACTAGGCAAACCCTTTCCCAATCTCCTCTTAAAGAAATAAGCCCACAAAATGTTTTTGGTACTGTTCTGGAGAAGATAGAATAAGACATGCCAAACATTATACTTCACACTGAAATCATAGGTATAATAATAGACACTTTAGAATCCAGTATGTAGGTAGTTACTTGAGGCTTTTGGAATGGTAATCGTGTGATTGCTGGATTCAGCATCTGTTTGCTTCGGTTCAATATGCTTGCCACATATGTACCTTCCAGAACCACAAAGAAAACTTGGGTTCCTTAGAATATGGAACTTATGTGAAATCTTGCCCTCTGCATTTTTCTCGTGAGTTCTGGCATCATCAGCAAAACAATTTGATGATCTCAGACAAACACAGAGAATCACAGTTGATATTATTAGAAGAAGACCAACTCCTAAGCCCCCAATGATCCATCCGTAGGGTAAATGAGCCTTATGTTTGTCTTGATCAACTGTAACCAAAAAATTAAATCAATAAAATAAATTAAGGGCATTGTAGGGACATGACAGACAAACTAAAAGCTCAAGTTATTTTCCTTTTTACAACATATGTTGATCAATACCTGAAAAATTATCAAAGGATGGGGCAGGAACAGGAACTGGTGGAGCAGCATTATTCAGGGGATAAGGATCACCAGGAACTGCAATCCATTGAAAGGGTCAGGACTAAGGGTGCCTAATATTATAGCATTTCACAAATACAGTTGGAATATTGGTTCATCACTTAAAGGAATATAGACAAATCCAGTGCACATGAAACATTGAAGCAGTGAATAAGGGCAAATATTTGAATTAGCAATTTCAGCTTGGCCAATTCAATAAAAGTGAAGGTCATCCAGTGCATATTCTCCCAATTAAACTGCATTATAGAATATGCAACATCCACCACCCTCAAAGAAACCGATCATATTTGTCCTAAATGTAAGGAAACTAATCTATAACCAGAGATAACATTCCTTGACTTAAGCTCCAGATCTCAGATAGATTAACATAGAAAATAGGATATTCTACAACTTTCTGGAGAAACTACCATAAACCACTCTTTAACAACAATCTGCTACAAAGATAACACATTTCTTTACAACTTGATTTAATATTAAATCTATCTCGTTGAGAAACAGAATGTAACACAGTCTTCGGGGGAAAGAGAAGATGTAAAGAAAAATCTCTTTAAATGCACTTCGCAACCCCTCCAATCTAGTTCCTCGTCAAACAGTGAAAGCAATCAATGCATGAAAAATAAACAATATTGTTCCAAATTTTAAGCAATTGATAGTAGTAGGTATTTCCCGCACACGCATGATTTTCTTAGCACATTAAATGCTACCAGCCGACCACTCATGACAAACCAAGACTTTTACCAATTCCCAACTACTTGAATGAAATCACTTTCACTTCATAATCAGCTTATTAAATGTACACACCATCTATCATTTGCCAGCTGCTTCATAAATTATAACGTATCCTGAAATTCTATTTTACCTTGATAAAGTATACTTTTCTATTTAAGTGACTTAAGAACACCTTAAAAATACAATTCTCAAAATCCACTGTCATATCCAGTCACCTTTTTCCCAAATCCCAACTACATAGCCCTCAACAGCCCCAACTCTGACATCTTATCCAGACTTTCAAAAATGAACAACAAGAAGACGCAAAATCAATACAGCACTTAAGTCTAAAACATCCTCAACCAAAACTGAAGTGAGCCAAAACAAGGTCTCTCAAACATATAAGCACATATACAAACACACATAGATGTATAAGATATTTTTGTTCGAGTTTTTCTGTAAATTTTTCTGAGAGAGAAAATTAAGAAAAATAAAATAAAAATTAACTTCTAAATAACCTAAAATTAGCTTATACATTAATTCGCATAACTTTTCTAATATTTTATTTTTATGGACAAAGTCAATTTTATTTTTTTCTTCCTAGGAAAAAGCCTAGTTCGAACCTGTTCATATTCCGAGAAAAGGATTGAGGAAGATTGCAAGGAAAGACTAACCGGAATCAAGGGGTATATAATAAAGTGAACCAACAGTGACATTATCCGGATTACCAATGCCATTCACACTCTCAATGCTATCCATGCTAACCCCAAACCTGCTTGCCAAGGACTCAACACTATCCCCATCTCTCATCACATAACTGACCATATAGTTCCACAGTCCACTGGAGCAGCCACAAAACAACCTCAGAGACACAACAGCACCATTCTTGGCCCTCCTGGTGGTGTTGGGAAGGAAAGCAAGGCCATCATAGGCATCCATCACCACGTCATACACCAACCCCTCATTAGATTTCACAGTGAAAGTGGTGTTCGACACGTATTTCTTGATACCCGCAGCACAAGAACAATTCTTCCTTATGAACATGTATCCCCACCCGTTGCCTTCAACTGTGATGTCACCAGGCAACACATCAAACATGCTCTGAATCAAAGCAAGCGTTTGGTTTGGCTCAGGCTTGAAGGCCATAAAAGAAGTGCATACCCGGCTTGTGTCGGTACAGTTCATAGGTTCTGTGGAGTAACAGGTGCTGCAGTGAAGGTGGAGCAGAAAGAGAAGCAACAACCAATGGGTTTTTCGCACCAGAATCATCATTGGTTGATAATATTTAAATGACCCGTATTCAGAGCAAAAGGGCCAACGAAAATGAAGCAAAGAGCGTGCTTGATCCAGAGAAAGGAAGCAACTTGATCTATGTTTGAAGGAGAATAGTACAACCAAGTACAAATTCAGTTGGAGAAAAGGAAAGGAAAATCCAGATTGAGCAGAAACTAGAAAGCAAAGTGATGGGATTTTGATGCTCCAGCTTAAAGGAACTTGTTTGGGTCCTTCTTTAACAATTGGATGAAAGATGACAGAATAAAAACAGGAAAAAAATCAGAGTTGAGGAATAGAAGTGGAGAGAGATTAGTGAAGGGAAAATGGGTTAAGTGTGGGAAAGAAAAAGGTGGAAGTAAAAGATATGGTAATGGTAATAGTTAAGGGGGTTTGAAGGTGAAGGGAAGAAGAAGAAAGGAATGAAGAGAGTGTAAAGAGAGCATTTGTAATTGTAATGTATATTGTTATTGTTATATTGTTATGTGATTGGAATTGAAATGGCTAATGGTGGATTGTTTGTTTGTGGTAACTGGTAAACCACTTACTGAACACAGTAAAAGAGAAAGCGACCTGCAAAGCAAAGAGGGAACTTTCAGAACCACCCACCTCACCTGGCAGACTCTAATGTCTTCAAGAAACCTTTTCTCTTATGACACTTTCACCCCTTCAAACAACCAAATCTCTCATCTCAATCACTTTTAACTAATTACTCTTTTTTAATAAATTTATAAATTCTTATGTCACCAGAAATAGAAAAATTTACGATTTTTAATAATAGAAGACATCAATTGAATTCTTTAATTAATGGTATAAATGAAAATATTCTTGAATTGGTATAGCAAAGAAAGATTTTAAAATTAGGGTGAATTAGAATTTGGTATAAAATAGGAAATATTTGTGGGATAAGGGTAATATGGGAAATAAAAGTGTGGTTACGGAAAAGGGAAGGCACAATAGAGGAAATAGCTGGCAATAGAGAAGAGAAAAGGACAGTTTGGGAAATGGGGCCACACAAAAACAGCGTCCAATGTGACCGAAACAAAACCTCGCCGAGGACGAAGTTCTCAAATAATCGGAGACTCCTCCATTATAAGGTAAAAATTCGTTGACCTTGACCTTCTTCTGTTTGACTCGCTGAAACCGACATAATATGATTCACTGTAACACACTCTCACCAACTGGAACTTCAACTTTCATCACTTTTTCTTTTTCTTTTTTTAATGTTTTTTTTAATAAAAAATTATTTAGATAGTTAAGAGAGAATAAAAAATGAAATTATTTAAATTAAAAAAAATAATAATAATGATAATAATTAAATTTATTTATTTATTATAAATAATTTATCTTTTATTTTAATAACATTTTTTCTTGTTTATTATTATTTTTAAATTATATACTATTTTTTAATTTAATTTGTTAAAATAATTTTATTTAATATTTTAAATTTTTTTTATACTTTTAGAAGAAAATATTATGTAGAGAATATATAATTCAATTATATTAATTTTTTAATTTTGATTACATTTTTTTAATATTTTTTTACTAATAAAAACAAACAATTAAAATTAATATATAACAAAATGTAAGAAAATTAGCATATATAACAAATATTAAACTAGTAAAACTGAATTAAATATGTTTTAATTTAATTTGAGGTGTTTGGTAACTGAAAACTTAAACTAATCTTAAAATTTATTTTTAATATAATATTAAAATTTTCTTTTTAAGTAAAATTTGTTGTCTCATATTTTTATGAGAAGAAGTTTGAATAGGGAAAGTATGTTGAAATATTTTATAAAAATATGATTAAAATACAAATTATATTTTAGATATATCATCTGTAGCTGAATTATTTATAATTTTTAAATTTATATATAAAATATTTTGTTTTCAATATTAAAAAAATATATGTTAATGAATATAAATTTTACGGGAAATTGAACTAGATTTCTACTTATAAAGAATGTAATATTTAAAAAATTTACTGTTTGATTTTAGTATTCATTATTTCTCCTTCATTGAAAACTGATATAAATAATTATATCTTTTGAAAAAAGAAAAATTTATTCTATCATATGAAAAGAATAAAATTAAATAAATTCTTTACATATTTATATATATTTATACATATTAATTTTTATTGATAATTAATCTAATTAAATCATATTTTCAATAATAACAAAATTACATTTAATTTTATTTTTTCTTGAATTTTTTTAAAAAACAACATAATGAAACAAAAATCCACTATTTCTGTATATTTTTACTACAGACACTTAATTTGTTTCATTTAATCCACTAATGATGAGAATTTATGGGTTGAAAATTGTAAAATGAAAATAGAAAGTGATGTTCTTATGTGAAAAAAAAAAAAATCATCATAAAATTTCAGTGAATTATCATCTTCTTTTCCTTTTTTTTTTTCTGAATGTCAACAAAAGTACTTAGAATAGAAAATCTGGTAAATATAATCTCTATGAATCTTTTAGATTTGGTAACCTGTAAAATTGTGTAAGAAAAAAAAAACATAATAAATTAAGGATTAAAATATAAGATATGTTCATAATAGTTCGTACTGCAAAGTATTATAATGAATATGAAATTATTTGAGGATAATTAATAAATTTGTGATTGAATAAACATAGGATTCTTATCAACAAGATATCCATAATCAACTACTTTCTTTAAACTTAAGTACAAATAAAAATATTAAATTTGAGTAGAGTGAAATTTAAATAAAAAATAAATTAATTTAAATTTAAAGAATATTTTTAATAAATATGATCAAGGTATAAAATAAAAATAAGGACATAAATTTATTTGTTTTGAAGAGTAATAAAAATGAAGAAAAGTGTAGCTGTCAACATTTACGAGAGAATGCCAGAAAAAGCGTGTCACTCTTGAGTGGAAGATGAAATAGTGGAGGCCTCAGCTTCAGTAACAAAACCCTACCACCATAATCACCCTTTCAATTCAAGTTAGTGACGTCATTTCCTAAAAAATAATTATAAATTATGTGAATATATTGTAAAATTAATTTTATCAAAAAAAAATTATTTTTTAATATTCTTATTCTTCAATAGTGAAATTCAATATAGCTTAACTTTTTTGAGAATTTTTTTTCTTAGACTGTGTTTAGTCCAAACTAAGCTTAGAATTTTAAATTGATTACAATTTATGGTGAATAGTGATGGATGAGTGATAAGAAGAATGATTGGGTATAAACTAAAGTGATACTAGAATTGATGGATATGAAGATGAAACGGTATCGTTTTGGGATATAATAAAATAAGAAAGTAAGGTTAGGTATTTCCGTGAATTAATAATACCTAATCAACCTAATCCCTGGAATGAAAGATTGGGGAAAATATGTTGGGCCCACAAGCCACGTCACTCGCATGTGAAACCCTTCTTCCATAATGCAGAAGCCACAGCATGTGAATAGAAGGAATCATCATTTACGTTTGATGCAATAAATTAAGCAAAATCCATTAAAGTTTTGCAATTGATGAAGGCTTCGAATTCGAGTATTTAATACAGAAAAGGTTCCCCACAAGCCTTGGATCTTGTCTTGCGAATGGCTATCAGCTTTACGTGAAAACTTTGCCACATATATCTAAAAAATCTTTTTTTAATTTTGCTTTGCTTGTTTTTAATATGGACCAAACTATACTAGATATTATGTGACATCAGACACGAGTTCAAAGATCAATTGCATGCTCATTTACCTAACCAGATCTTTTAAAAAATTATGTGCTTGTTTGATTAAAGCTAAACTTGAATTAAAATGAATTTTTGAGCAATTATATTTTTAAATCGTCATATTTACTTAATTTTGTTAATAATTTTGTATTTATTAATAATAAAATTAAATTATAATATATAAATAGAGGATAAATATAAGTTAGTTTAATAGTATTGAATTAAATATCATAAATTATACTATTTTATTTTCAATATATAATGTTTGAAACACCAATTCAATACAAGTGATAATTAAAAAAAAAATCAAGAGAATTGTATGTAAAAAAAATTATTAATCATCTTAGAAGATCTATAAGAAGTAAATGTATTTTTACATTTTTTAAAAATTATCAATTTTATTATTATCAAGGACTTAAAGAGTTTTTATCCCATATCTTCTTTTTTGGATTATAAATATCTTTCCGTTACATTTTATTTTAATCATTTTCACGAATAAGAAATCGGAAAATTATAATTAAGACAAGCAAATGCCAATAGGGTAACAAGAGGTAAATACTTTAGAATTAAACAAAACTTCGATCATCACTAATCTATCTCAAGGTAAGAAACTAATTGGATATAAATGAGTATATAAAATCAAATATAAAACTTATGGTAGCATAAAACGATACAAGGCACAATTAATATTCAAAGGATACATAATTAACCACTATAGCCAAGTTAACCACTATGTGATTAGCCATTGTTGCAACCCAACATTAGCATCTATATTAACTAGACCTCAAGAATACTTTCCTTCATGATGAATAAAGTGAAGAAATTTACATGGTCCTTTCATCTGGAATAACAAAAAGGAAGTCAATCAAGTGTGTAAGCTACTAAAATTCTTATATGAGTTAAAACAAGCTAGTAGATAGTAGTTTGCTAAACTCTCCTCATCGCTTAAATTTGTTGGTTTTACTTAATAAACTTTTGATCATTCTTTTTTTATTAAGAAAACTGATAATTCGTTTACAACATTATTTGTGTATGTAGATTATATCATATTAGTAGGAAACTTAGTTTGACATTCAACAGATAACTAGACTTCTTCATAAAGCTTTTAAGGTTAAAGATTTGAGAGAATTGAAGTTCATTCTAGATTTTGAAGTTGCACGATCTCATCAAGATATACATATCACCAAAGAAAGTATGTTCTTTATATGTTGGTTGATTCAGGACTACTTACTACCAACCCTTGTTTCACTCCCATAGCAAAGGATACAAACTTTTTGTTCAAAAAAGAAACCCCTATGGATGATATTGTTGTTTATCAAAGTCTCATCAGAAAATCTTATCTATTTAACCAACACCATGCCATATATCAATTTTACTGTTCAGTTTCTGAGTGAATTCATGCAAATTCCTCTTATTCAACACTATAAAGCAGCACAACGTGTGTTAAGGTATATTAAAAAGCATATGCTTAAGGACTATTTTTCCTAAAAAAAACTTTGAAATACAACTCAAGACCTTAGTGACTCAGGTTGGGCGACATATCCTAACATTAGGCATTCCATTACTAGATATTGTATTTTTCTTAATTTTTCGCTTATATGTTGGAAATAAAAAAAATAGACTACTGTTTCACTATTTTAATTTGAAACTGAATATAAAACTCTCACAACCACTACATGTGAAATCCAAAGAGTAAACTATTTATTACAATATCTTAATATTAAACTTTTTTTTTTCTCTCACAACACTGTATTATGATAGTTAATCTATTAGGTACATAACTTTAAATCTAATTTTTCATAAAAGAAGAAAACATATTAATATCGATTATCATATTATTCAAGAAAAATTCAAGATTTTCTGATAAAGAATAATTACCTTATATACTCACTAAACCTCTAAATTACAGTGACTTCAATCACATAATTTCTTTGATCATTTCTTTATTCATTCCTATTTTACGTTTCATCTTACCATAGCATTGTCACACCAATACCAATTCCATGCATGATGAATCTCCAATATAATATCTTATATAACAAATTTGCAACACATATCATACTATTTCTAGTATAAGATGTAAAAAACACTAATAAAATTAAATTAATCTAATCATATAAATTAATGAACCACGTATGATGGTGGTTTTTTATGTTTTTGTTTGTATTTTATTTTACAAATTCAGTTGAAAAATAGTATTTTTTTTTTTTCAAATTAAGTTTGAAATTATGTTTGTTTTAATATTTGCACACCTTACAGTACATATTGAATGACATAAGAAAATTAAATTGATGTTCAACCTTTTCTTTTTACGAAAAAACAAATATATTATAACAAAAGCATCCTTCAATTATAACATAATATATTATTAAATATCGAGGAGGTTTTCCCATATACGGGTATTTATAAACCCAAATCAATTTAATACAACTTAGACATTTTTTATTACATATTTGAGTATTTATATCAAATCCAATAAAATTCATTGTTAACTGCGTATTTAAATACATTTTTTGTTACATTTTTTAAATTTTGAATCTCCCTTATATAATGTATATTTTCTATTTTGTTTTATTATTTATACATGGTTTATAAAAAATAAAATTTGAAAAAAATCGTATATATTAAACATTATTTTCTTACTTTTCCTAATCTCGTTTAAATATTATTTAAAGTATTTTTAATAAGTAACTCTTCCATGGGTTCTTAAGCCACTTTTTATAAATCTTAAGAACTCTATCCATTTCCTTACCTTAATGGTAAAGTTTCTATAAACTCAATTTTTTTTTGTTGTAAAATAATAATGACTTTGTTTGTTTGTAAGAAATGAAATCTATATAAGCACATTATAAGAAATTGACTCAAAGACACTGATAAACCTTAACACTTTACACCACTGAATTAAAGCACGATTCTAATGGCAAAAGAATGGTGTAAAGAGGGTTTTGTTTGGTTGTAAAGAGCTAAGCTCATTTGATTCAGACACTTTTTTAATCATCACATCTTGTAAAAGTCATGGGCTTTTTTTCTTGAGAATTTAGGGATTCACATTGCAGAAATTAGGCATTATAGTAAAATGGGTATGTGGATCTCACAATAAATATGAATGAGGCCCAAACCATTGTCAATATCCTAGACAATATTGCAAAACGTTTCATTGTATGATTTAGAAAAAAAAAAAAAATTCTAAAAATTTCCCTCAAATTATGATGTAAAACTTTTTTTTTACATAATTATATTAAAAATTATAAAACTATTTCTTATTAATTGAAAGTATAATAATACATGGAGCTGAAATATAACATATAAATATTTATTTAATTAGATGTAAGATAAGTATAACAGATTAAGACCTTCTCGATTTGTTTATATTAATCATTAGTTATTGATAAATCGAAATCTTTTCGATTAAATACTCATAATTAAGTATATTAAATATAATAATTAATTGGTTGAAACCTTCTCGATCGATTATACATAACATGTTTAAACATAAATAAAGTTAAATATTAATCATAAATTAAGTAATGTAATGATAAAGATAAATAAGGTTTAGAAACTTTAACTAATATCTACCGAATGAGGTTTATAAAAATTAATATAAATAAGAGTAATAAATTACATAAATAAGATTTTGATTTTGATTGAATATATATAATATTTGTTAGACATTCACTAACTTGAGTGTCAAAACATTTTTATATATATCTTTTCTGTTATGAAACGTGAAGAACAAATTATTGATCAAACAGAATTATTGATCAAACAGAAAGATAAAAAGAAATAAACTTTAATAAAAAGTAATTGGTTTCAATAAAAATAATAATAATTTTTAATATTAATCATATATGAAAATTATAAAAAAAGAAAGGAATGGTTTTTTTGGCAGTGAAGATTTGTGTGAGATATTTTTTGTTGTGAGGTAGTGGGAACATAAATTAGGTGTTTAAAGAAAAGATTAATGGTATCCGTGGGAGAGGTGGAAGAAGAAAGTCAAATGTATTAGTAGAAATAAATGGAGTTGCTTGAATCTTAGGTTAAAAGGGGGAAAATAAGAAAGTCAAAAATGTGATTGTTGCCACTTTTTCAAACCAAACAAATACTCCCTTTGTAGGCTTAGTTCTGGTCCACACTACTTCAAGTGATGAACATTAAGCATCTCTTCATAACCACAAAATAATTAATGTACAAACATCATCAAAAAAATGAAAAAAATTTAATGTCTCAGAGGGACCATACCATCGTGGGTTTCTGCTTTACCATCAGATCAACAACTACTTGCCATTTTCAAACCTCTAAAGGACATCATTTAGGTATGTTTTAAACCATGTTTTAAAGACAAAACAAAGAAACAAAATTTCCATTTTCCAACCTTTTTTTTATAATAAAATTTTATAAATATTATATAATCTTTCAAATTGTAAATAATAAAAAAAAACTATCCTTTTTCATTAAATATTAAACACTATAGACTCAAAATATTAATTTAAAAAATATTAATTGTGTTTGGACTTTTAGAAGGACATTTCTTAGTTTGAAAAATTATATATTGAGAGGATTCATTCATTTCTATAAGAATTAGATACCTACCATTTACTCTCATAATTTTTTTTTTAAAATTTAATGATTAAAACAAATTAATTTTATAAATCATTGAGTTAAAAAAATAAATCTTTAATTATAACTTATCTCTCTCTATATATAATTATCAAGTTATTTTTACTTTTACAAGAAAAAAGGTAAAAAAAAAATCATTTATATATACATATATATGAATTATCTACATTATTATATTAATGAGAACATATTTTTTATAATAAAAAAAATTTAATATAACTAAAAATATCAGTTATTTTAAAAATTAATAATTATAAAAAATAGTAAAAAAATATATAAAAATTAATGATTAAAAATTAGTTTTAGATTTTGAAGGTAGTTTTTCCCCAACTTTTAATCATTAATTTTTTAACCAGAGTGGTAAGAAATGCACATTAAATTTAAAGTGAAATTATTCATATTTAAAAACATTTATCTGAAAAATGTTTGTCGTAAAACTTGATATAAATTTTTTGACATAATGTGAAACTATATTTCTTTTAACTTGTGGTTAAACGTGCTTCTGAGAACAAAGTCAAATTTGATTCAAAAGAATAGTGTGCTTACAAACCTATCTAAAAATCACTTTCATGATGTAAAAAACACACAAACCAAACTTATGAAAACCAAAGCTACATGAATGATCCATTTTCAAACAAGTGCTAAGTTAATGGCTAAATCATCAGTACACACATTTGCGAAGTTATCCTTACACTTTTGAAAAGTGCAGAAACAAAACAAAACTTCACTAAAAACAAGAGAAATTCATTCATACAAACATCATTTCTTATTAACTGAACATTTCATTGCCTAATCTTAAACATGGAAAAGAACTAAAATGTGAAATGAAAACACTCTTCAGTCTTAGTCTTCAAGTTTCAGCATGGAAGAAGACCTTAAGCACCTTCATCCATCATTCCTCATTGCCAAATCAAGTAGTGTGGCTAGTCTTGCTTACTACTAACTGAAAACAAAAAAGTTTATTCAATCATTGATCACAATAAAAAATAGGGAGGGTGATAATGGACCAATTCTTCTCAATCAAGTTAAAGAGTCCAACTCACGGGTAAAAGCAGGAAGATCAGAACTCTTCAACACCCTCAGCCTCTTCACTGTCGACACAAACATGCTGCCAAACAAACACATTAAAAAGGAATAATATGATAATAGTAATTATAGCTTCCAATAATCATAGATTTCTAGCAATAACTAAATCATAAAATGAAAATTATACAATAACTTAGAGAAAAAACCAACTGCAAGAGTTATTTTCAGTGTTGTGTTTAAATACATTGCATGGAAGTGTAGTTTGTGTATATCTTGGCTTCAAAGTATAGTCATGGAATAGAATATGAAAACAATGCATCAGATCCTCATTGATAAGGTACTTACTGCCAAGGTACATCTCCAACAAGCATCCTGTCTCCTTCATTATCCTCATAAACAAGAGTATATTCTCCACTTCCAACCAATAAACCCGTATTGGCTTTCTCTTTCTCTTCCTCTTCCTTGTTTTGAATTCCTCCAGCAAAGGAATCTCTTTGACCAGAACAGCAGTGGGAAGAGGCAATATGAGATAACTTCATCTCTGCAACAAGTTTCATTATCACAAAAGAATGAAAAAAATATGAAATGTATTGGTATAAAAGATCTCTTGGAAATTTAACTTAAAAAAATTCTAAGATGCAAAAAGATTGAGATAAGCTAATGCCTATTTAACTCTGGGTATGAAGGTTGAGATTTAGGCTTTGTTTAGATTAGCATCTTGTGAGATCTTTTTGATTGACACAGGAATTTGATTCCTTATAACTTTATAGGTGTTCGTGGAAAAGTCAAATTAGAAAGCTTTTGACAATGTTTGTTGAGATGGAAAAGTTTATCCAAACGAACTCTTTTCCTAAGGGTTAAATTGTTGAATTATCATAGCCAACAAAAGCACACATTTTGCCTTAAATTCAATAACATGTTTACTAGTTGGTCAAAAGATAATGACCTGCTTTCATTCCAAAAGAAACAAATCTCCATATTCAAACAACTGTGTCAACAACAAATATGATTAAATTGACCGCACTGACAGAATTATATAACTTAAAGTCCAAGGGTAATACCTGCAAGGAGGCCTCTAAAGAGCTCATCAACAGCAGAGGAAAGTTTTTCATAGCTGTCATAAGCATTGATGTCCAATTTTCTTCCTATAGGAACACCATCCATGTTGATCTTCACAAACAAGCCTTTGCCACAGTTATGAGTAGGTTTTTTGTTAGCAACCTTGTCTGGAACAACATGTTGATGTTGCTGGGACCCAGTAGGCAGCTTAGAAGAGCTTCCACTTGCAATGTTCTTCCTGAAGGAACGAATTGGAGGCCAACCCACTACTGGACCTGAAGCAGTTCTGTTTTTGGTGGGTCCATATACAAAAAAGTTAGGCATGAAAATGAACAGTGAAAATAAGAAGCACTACACTGAGAAGAAGACAAAAGCATATAAGTATCATCAGAACTCACAAGTGTACGACTGAATAATCATTAAAATTTCACATACTCAGCACTTTTCATTATTCTATTCAAAACCACCAAGCAAGCCAAAATAAACTTTAATTTAACCATGAGATCCAAAGAAGATAATGGAAGAAGAGTGAAGAGGAGGAAGAAAATAAGGCAGGATGAGAATTCATATGCCATGCCTATGTCAAATTTGAAGATTAGATAACAAAGCCACATAATAAATGACATGCTGTGGTTAAGCAAATACACAGAAATCATTTTGCAACTAACAATGAAATGAAAAGCTTCATAAAAATTATTCAGTGAAAAGTGATGTATAGAATTATAATCTAAAATACCGTAGAAATACTGCTTTGCATGGATTACAACAATATCGAAGGTGATCTGAGAATGAATATACTCTTTAAAAGTTGAATAAATATATGTATACAAGTTAGATTTCAAAAGAGGACTGTAACTGTGATATTGGCTGAAACGTTATGGTTTTCTGACTCACTGCGATCATAATTACGGTTGCATTGGCCATATTTGTCCGCAATTTCCGACAACATCAAGGATTGTGACAGAACGGCAAGAGCAGTTCAAAAACCGTGGATACGAAAGAGAAAAGTGAAGTACCTTTTGGACACGACTATATTTGCAGAAGAGGGTGAGAATGCCTTGTTCTGTACACAACAAAGTTGTTGCACTTCCTTTCCCATCATTAACATGTTTTGTGGCCTTGATTGGAGCTGAAGAAATGATGAAGCTTTGGCTATAGCCTGGTGTTGGTGGTAGGATGTGGAAGGCCATGGAGTGGGCAACATAATTCCACCTGGACCTGGCTTGTCAGAAGTGGAAATTTTGTGATGAGTTGAGAAGTAACCAAGAGTGAGTGGTGATTCATTTCTTTCTGTGATGCATTTTTTTATGCTTTCATTGAGAGACTCTTCACCAGGTGGACCAAGCCTAAGCTCCAGTTTCCTCTCCTCCGAAGACCTGTGGCTTCTTTGCCACATCTTGCTTGCAACTGTGTGCCTTCCTTTGTTTGCCTTTTTTTTATAAAAAGCTTCTGGTTATGGATTGAAACAACACAAGTAGTTGAACCTTTGATATCTGAAGAAGCACCTGTCACAAGAATCTATATGATAACTATGCCACGTAGTAAGAGACCAAATCCAAGAGAAATATCATCACAGCAAAACAGACACCCCACCAAGAGAAAAGAGAACACATTCAAAGACAAAGCAAAAGATAGAGAGGGAAGTATGTAAGTATTGGCATATAATTGTTGACTTGACTAGCTTTGCTTTTTATATATCTTTTATTCACACGCTTGGTGGGTTCTCTTTCTTTCCTCTTTTAAAGGAGAAGGGGGTCATTTTCAGAAGAAGTGGCACTGATTGATCAAAATAGTGAGATTCCCTTTTGCCTAACATTACCAAAACAAGAGTAGAATTAGAGAATGGCGCACGCAACCTGAAGCAACAAAGTTAGGTTGTTTAGCATAGGAAGTAAAGCAATGCAAGCCTTGCAGCGCTGACCCCTCATAAATACATTCCTCATCCCATTGACACAGTGAGCTACCAAATGACTTTGCCTTGCCTTGATGGCACTCTACTCAACTTTTTCATCTTTTTCTTGATTGGAGTCAAAGTTTCAAGTTAGAATGAAAAGAAGGGCACTACCATACTCAACTTCTTTCTCTTTCTTGTTGGCATAAACCCAGCCAAAAAAACAATCACTTTTGTCAATGATGTTAATTATTTCACAAACTGTTTGGTTAAGTGCCGGTTAAGTTGGTTAAACAAGACTTCAAATTAGACATAAACACGTATTATGGACTTAAAAAGATTAGATTTAGTCACCTTTTTTTATGTCTCACAAGAAATTGAATTGATGAATGGGATTGCTGCCTTTTCTGAATTTCTTTCCTTCTTTCTAAGAAATTCTTCAAGTGAGAGGATTTGCATGATCATATTCCGCAATAAAAATCATATTTTTTTAGGAACAACTTTTCTGTTTCTTTACATATTCTCATTTGATTCATTTTCAAATTAAAAAATTATTTAAATTAAAAACAAAAAATAAACATTGTTGGGGTTCATTTAGTTTTAATTTGTAAAAAATTTCACATCATTTAATTGGTTTTCCATTTTTTATATCGATTATTTTTTTATTGGTTAGATTTGAAACCTTTAATAAGAGTATTGTCTGTTTGATAACTATTCCTAAATTTATTTTCTAAATATGAAGTCTATATAGGTATTCTTTTTAGCTTAATGTATTTAAAGAATTATTTTATAATGAAGTTTTCATTCTAGTGTTTAGGGTTTAGAAAATGCTAGTTTTCCTCTTTTTAATTACAATAAAAAAGGTTCACTTTGAAATTTTATCGTAACAGCTCAAATTAAGAGAATAACCTTTTCTATTATTTTCTTCCAAAAGAAAATTAAAACCAAAATACTTAAAATACTGATACAGGTTAATGAAAATAAAAGTTAAAATGGTATAATTTAAGAAAAAAAAAGGTTCATTTTAACTATTGTTTTATGAATTAAATAATACAAGTATTTAGGTTAATTTATATTATTAATTAATTCTAAAAAATCCATAAGCTAAAACCATTATTTTAATTAAAATGAAGTCATGACTTTAGGGGGAAAAAGGTCAAAAGGTTAGTTTCACAATTAAAATCAAGCTATAAAATTACTGTTATAATTTATACATAAATATAGGGCAAGTACAAAAACATAAATTTATTTAATATAGGTGAAATTAAAGTGGACATCTTTAAAATAAGTTACATAATATTACAAGTATGGCCTCAATTTCTTCAAATTCAATTTCCATTGAATATTTTTAAGACATAACAACAAAGGAGACAAAGAGACAACCGAAAATGTTTTTTCAGTTACAAGGATTCATTTGATAGATTTTTTACATTAAAAGGACTTATTCTAATTTCAAGGAACTAGAAATTCTAACTTTTTCACCATAATTGAAGTTAGAAAATACTAACACAAATGTTTTATGATCTTGATCTAAGAATTAAAAGGAAAAGAATTCTGAAAATATTAACATTATCAATGCATTCCTACCTACTACATCATGACTTTTAATGAAAAATATATCTGTTTTTTTTTTTCTAACCAATATCCTTAATACACTTGTCAATGTGATCTTGATTAAAGCACCTTGTGACAAGCAAAAAGGAGGAATAGACAGATAATGAGATGCCTAATTGTAAATGGCAACTGAAGGTCGAAATTGGCCATCAAATTTAGCCAAATGCAAGCGTGTCATATGGCTGATTCCTTTGTCCTTTTCTTCTACACTTCATCCAAAAACTCTGTAGTCTCATCACCAAATAGTAATCCAATAATTTTTGCATGAAAGGTATCTGTTCTAAGAAAAGTATAGCAGCAGCTTATCTAAATCTTGAAAACGATTGATAAACATATACAATTTAAGAAAAATGAGACTTAAAGACAAACAGATCAAGTATAACAAGGCCAGAGAAAAATGCAGAATCCTCCTGAAAGAATTAAATACGTGAACTTAAAGAAATGGTGGAGTAAATGTGGCAAAGATTGGGTTAAATTAAAGGGTGTGTGCAAGTCAACCCTCCCAACTCCCAAGACCACTGTGGCCATAAATGGACATGGCCACCACAAGAAATAATTGATACAAACCCCAATATCATGATGATGATCATTATTGTTAACCATCAAGGTACTGGGAGTGAGAGGCTGCAAGAAGGGCAGCACCAATTCCTGAACCATCATTGGAATGCTCAATGATAATAGTTTCTGAAACATCTGCACCAACCAATTCTTTGACTGTGTTCTCTAGGCACTTGCTATACTCGGTGTAGTGCTCATACAATCCACCATCCATGGCTATCACAGTCTTCTCACCCTCAACATCATTCATAGTGTCTTTTCCCAACTTCTTTAAGATACCTAAGATGCCAGCAGCAGAAAGACGAGCACCACGGGTAGCAACAATATTGCAAATTTCTACAACCGTTTGCCTCACTTCCAGGGAGGTATCAGATATCTAATTTAAAAGTGAGAGAACAAACTTAAGATGATAAAATTAGCAAGTCTTAACTTGAATCACAAGGTCTTTTAGAAATAAAATAGTGAAAATTTGGACTCGGATCAGATTCATGTATAATACCAATATGTATCTGTGAAATATTCAGACCTTTAACTTTCTAAAAATCTAATCTTACTATGTAATAACATAGAAGCATGTGCATAATAGAAACATGGGCTCATTGTCTTTTAATGATAAAAAGTAAAGTTATGACAATAATTTGTACTGGTAATTTCTATTAAGATCTAAGAATTATGTTCTTGAAGTTGCAGTTATATATTTATCATGTTTTTATGAATTTTTTTTGTACATAGGTATTATTTTACTGATGTATATAAAAAGGGTATGTATCTTAGATATACTGAATCTAATATATTTAACACTAGTAAAAATATTATATTGATGAAATTATAATCATGTTTTGTATTTGTACATAACTATTATAAGGACATAAAGGCTTTACACAAACTTTAAAAGGCTTTTTGGAAAATCTTAATTCAAACAGAATAGAGAATTTATATACCTCGAAAACGTTCTTCAGTTTGCTTCCAACAACATTGAGATCAGCAGAAGAATCATGATGCATTGCAGACATGTCAGGTGTCCTGCACATCCAATGCTGATGGTTATAGGACAGAAAATTTACACAGTACTAGTAATTATAAGAAGCACACAACACTAGGAGCTATCCAGAAAACCTTTACTATTTTAGTTAAACACACTTTATTTTTACTTTTGTTTTTATTTCTAGAAGTTTTCAGAGAAAATATTGAAAATAGATAACAAGTTTTTTGTATTATTGTTTTCTGCACAAACTATTTAAAAGAAAAACAAAGTCAAATCAAAGACTACTGAGTATCTCTGATGGACCATTCAGTTAATGCTCCAAAGTTCTTATCATCTACCAGTTAACTTAAAAATATTAAATAAGCATGGTCAGAATCTCATAGCAATTGAACCAATTAAAAGGGAAAAAGATGCTCAAGTATATGCATCTTGTAACAGTTTAACTGTTGAGAAACATAAAATTATTTTTTAAATTGAGGTGCTGATGATCAAAATTATGAAAATAACATAAAAAAAGAATTAGTGAAATCATAATTTTAACAGAGATGACCTTTATGCATCCTCTGATACTATCTGATGAACCTTTAATGCATTCTCTAACTCTCCCAAATGATAAAAAAATGCAGAACATCAGATTTGTGTCTCCCCTATTGTAAGTCTTTGACCCAGATTCTACTCCTCTGATTAGAAATCTATTATATAAGGTTACTTGATGATAATAAGGTTATTTGATGTTGAAAGTAAAAGAGAGGGGATTAGTTAACTGATTTGAATCTTCCATCAAAAAATAATAATATATTGATGACTAATATCAAGATTAAGGAAATTAACATAGGAACTTAACAGAGTACAGCGTTGCCTATAGATAATGTTTCAGGGAACAAATTATAAGGCTCAACATAACTTATTGCATTTTCTGTAAAAACTATATTAATATTAACATGTGTCTAACACTAAACAAAGGAAAATGACACTGTTTTTTCCTTCATGCAGAAAATATACTTTTAAAAGAATAGAATGTTAGAAAAATAGGAAGCACATATTTAGATGATAAGATAACATATTTGTCTTCATCATTTTTTCTATAATATTCATGTAAACAATATCCTAAAATTTAAAACATAAGAAAAATTAATAAAAAGATAATCATCAATATTCACACATATTTTCAATGAAAATAAAAGTTAACAACAAAATTGAAGTTGAAATAACAAATTCATCATAAAATCAACTTTTTGGAAGAAAAAAAAAATGATTATAAAATCTTAAATCCAAGAAAATATTTAGGACAATTTCTTTTTTAAATATATTATCACACTTAATTTCATTTATTTATTAATAAAATATTCACATTCATAAATTAACGAGAATTAACTATAACAATAACAACTCCAAACATGCAAAAACTCATAAATTTATTATGTTAGAATAATGTAATCTGATAAAATAAAACAACAGTTACAATCATGACAGAAGGAAGGGTCAACAGAATGTTATGGTCATCTTCAAAAAAATTAATTTGCATATCAGTATATTGGAGAAAAATGCACGCATGCGCACACAAAAACACAAGTAAATTCATGAAAGCAATTTTAATATAAGACATTACACAATTTTCAACATTCCACAATGTTTTTTTCCCCTCATTTTTATGATCTTCATGATTTGTATAGAAATTCTTTTTCTCTATATTAGACATTTATGTTTTCTCTTTAATGCAAGATCATCTTAAAAAATAAATCTTGTCTAAGAAAGGAAGATAAATAACCTCCTTAAATAACAGGACAGCCTTGACATAGAATATATGCAATCACTCTGCATGTATTTCACAGAGGAGTCCTGAAAAAACCATTTGGTATAGTTAAATGGAGAGAATATAACTATCTATTCCATAAAACTTCTCCATCCTTTCCTCTACCGAAACCTAATAGAAACTGTTTGAGAATCTGAGAACATACTGAAAATTCATCAACATCAACTAAGAAGAATACTACTCCCCATGCAATTGAATAAGAAGAAATGTACAAAATTTTCCCTTAATTTTCCATTATGATTGATATGACAACCTATTATAACTTTCGTGTAGTATAGAGTTACTATCCTTAGAAAAAGAAAACTCCTTAGAGTTAGAGTGAAAACAAGAAGAAAACCTTTAACAAGAAACCAACATAGGGAGATAATGTTTTTTTTTAAATAGTTTTTTCCTTTTATTCCTCCAAATAGTCTTGATTTTTAGAAGACTATGGATAAGAAAGAAGTTCTAGATTATAGATCATAGGTAAGAATTATTTTAAACTAATAAAAATCAAAATTGAAAATTAGAAGAAGATAAAGCAATCCTAATCAACCAAAAATTAAAGTTATTTTTATTTGTTTCCTCACAAATGAATTTCTCCACTTTACCACCTTCCGTTTCTTTGAAAATGAACAATGCCAAAAGTATACTTTTATACCCAGAAGAACAGCACAAAAGATTCCTTCTTTGGAAGGTCATATTTTTTTTTCTTTAATGGACAAATGTTTAACCGAATAAAATTACCATTATTCACATAATACTCGACTTCATGGTTCTTAACCATGAAGTCATCAATGAAATATGTTTTTCCTTAACCATGAAGTCATCAATGAAATATGTTTTTTCTTCAAATTCAACCACTGAATTAAACAGAAGTTTTGGGAACAGACATAGGAAAGAAAAAATAATGAAGAAACAAAATCACATTGATGGAGTGGCTAGTCAAAAACCGAACACTGTACCTTAATATGAAGGGATCTTTTAGTTTTGGGGGAACATTGTCACCAAAAATTAAAGCTTCTTCCGCCATCTTGCATAGTACTTTACGAACAATCTCTCCCAAATACATGCCCGATATTATTTTCTCAAAAATCTGAGGTATGATTGAAAAACAATGATATAATCTCATTTATTAAGACAGAGAAGATGGAACTTAAAATAGCAAAAACTACCTGTTCACCAGGGTTTAAACTCTCAGTATCTAATTTATGATCATACTCGGTTAATGGAAGGTGTGATGACCGAAAGTTTCCCCACTCCATGTTGATAACCTAGAGTCATCTCATACCAGATAAGATTTCAAATTAATCTATCATTCATATAAAATAATATGTAACCATTGTTAAGAATATACTCTCAACCAAAAGAAACAATGATAGAAAATACTCACCATTTCTCCAGAATCTGGCAAAGGACCATGCCATTTTGGTATTGCTTGAACACGCTCGACATAGGCAGCATTTGTTCCGGTACCTAAAATAATAGCAGCAATGACATTCTTGTTTGTATATCGACCTCCTGCTAATGTTCCAACTGTATCATTGACCTACAATAGTACTGAATATAAGTACCGAGATAATAATACCTTAAAAAGTATTTTCCTTAATATTTATTAAGAAAAAAAAAAAACATTTATAGTCTTATCGATTACCAGAGCAGTTACACGCATATCAAGACCTTGTTTCTGCATCGCTTTCATTAGTTCTGCCACGACATCTTTACCAACCTATTTAAACAACAACAAAACAAAACTAAGTAAAAAAAAAAAAAAGTGAAAGAAGTAGTAGTTCCTAACCTTCATTCTTCAAAATTAGTTAGTTTATTAACAGGTTAATAGATAAAAGCTTAAAGCTCTTAATGAAATTGCCTCACTAAATATAAACTACTTTCACATTAACATAGTTTGGGGAAATTCATCTATACTGTCTGAATTTATATAGTATCTTTTTAACAAGTTTGTATACAATGAATAATGAATATGTCCTCATTATGTTGTGTAATGCACTGAGATGAGATAATACTGAGTATTGTAAATTCAAATGTAGGGTATTGTGACAAGACACGTAAGAATCAATCATCAAAAAGTTATATCTCTAAAATGTAATAATCAAAAGACAAGGAGATATTCAATCTGAAAGAATGTAAAAGGCATCAAAACAATCAGGAAACGGGATTTACAGCGTCCTCTATGTTGAAGCCTTTTGTCCACTTGATAAGATTCCCAGAATCAATTAAAGTTTGCATGACAGGAAAGGAAAAGGTAAAACCTATCTCTCTCTGTCTACCGGGAGGAACTTGAAAATCTTGATTCTCTTGGGCAACAAATTTTCCAAGTTCTGCTGCAATATAGTCAAAGAGTTCCTGAATCACAATTTATTTTAGATTGGTCTTGTTTCTCATATGATTTGCACATAGATAAAAAACAGTTAGGAATAAGAGTAAACAAAACAGCTGGTAGGCAAAGAAGAGGATTTTCAAATTGATAGGAGACGAAGAGAAGAGCTTACATCTGATGTTCCAACCATTAAATTAGCAGGAATTGAAACCTCAGTAAATTCTTGACTAATGATACCACCATCCTTGCCTCCCAATTGCACACGTAACACCCGAAAATTAGTGCCCCCAAGGTCCAATGCATAAAATAGTCCTTCCTCATTCCTAAAAAGGGAAGGGATGCATAAGAACCGCCCAACTGTATAATATTTGGTCACAGCCTCTAGAATTTCTAAGTGTTCCGAAACTCATACAATTCATGAAATGAAAAAAAAAGTACATTCAGCACAGAAAACTTTAGCTGTAGGTATGTAATGTCACTAACTTATTAAACAGGATATTAAACATGGCTATGGAAAACCAATTACATTATTCACCAGCTTCATTGTTACTTCGCAATTTCATCACATTTTTCAATCGTTTAACAGCAAAAATACAAATAAAGCTTAGTTTCAGTATGCTCTTAGCTACCTAGCACTCATTTCTGTAACACAAAGGCACATCATTAGCAAAGCAAGTCACAACTTTCTCTTGCAGACATTAAATTTCAATAATCAATAATCAACGAACTGGAATAATATATAACCATCCACACAATAACAAATCTACCATCTCAACAACATCTAAAGTTTTTTGTTTTTGGTTAAAGCATCATGTATCCTCACACAGACTATCCAGTTCAAACTAGATAAAATTACTATAAACATTTTCGTACCAGTTGATTCGTTTAGTGTGGTAGCTAACTTTTAATCATTTGTAGAACGAAGAAATGTGGAGAAGGAAATGAATTTAGATTGATCCAAGAAAGTAGTAATAAGGAGAATGAGAAAGACATGGGATAAGATCTTAAATTGAAGGTCGAGTAGGTGAAGAAAAGAATGGAATAATACCCAGTTGGGAGCTTATCAACGTAAGTAATGAGCATCTTGAGCTTGCTACAACCTTCGGAAGCAAGGCCAGCGTGCATCTCGACGTTCATGGCATCCGCAACCAGCTTCAGCTTCCACGTCGGCGTCGCACACTTCTCCTCCAACTCCTGCAATATTTCCATCGCTCTTCCCCACCGTCGACATTTTCTCACGTACCTCTGCACCGCCACCGCGCACACCGTCGCGGCTCCGATCACCGTCGCACAAATCACCACCTTCTTCATTTTGCTTTCTTGACCGGCTTTAACGCTTAACCAAGTGTTTCTCTCTGTATCATGCTCTTGTATATAAATAGAAAGTGCAAATAAAAATGTACTATTGACCAATGCGGCTAATTAGGAAAACAAATAATGAATTTAATTCATTTTAATTAAAGCTTCTCACTGCAATAGTTGTTTGTCTTTAGCTTAACTGAGAATTTTGTTTTTTCCTAATTGAAAATAAATTTGGGTGATGGTGACGTGTGTACGAGGTGATAGGGAAAGCAAAGAAACCAAAAATTGAAACAACAACGTGACAAAAAGAAAGCAACTTGTCCGCAAACAAACAACCTCGTCCTACGTTAGAATAAGTTTTACGTTAGAATAAGTTTTCGATTAGCAACTGACGCCATTTTTATATTTGTGTTCTTAAATTTCATCACACGTTGTGGCAAATTGTTGTTTAAAAATATAGAAATAAACGAGTTTTCTGGAAAAATTATACATGAGTGGATTTAACGTAATTTTGTTGCAAGAGTTTTTATATCCAGTTATCAATTTCTTAGTCTCTTGATTATACGAAAAGATAAACTGCTTGTAAATGTAGAGTAGGATCCTGTTATTGTATCGCTACACCTAAAATATAAGTTAGTTCCCAGCTTTCTCCCTACATACGTAAATGTACAAGATTTTGCTTAGTTCACTTTCTTTCCTGAGTTTAGTACCCGGAAACACTTCAAATTTTACCTCGAACGTAAACACATGTTTGATAAAATTTGAACCAAAAAAAAATCAAACATCTTTTAACCTCCCTAAAGATAAGACTTATATTTTTTTACTATTTCTGGGTAAACAAATCATTATCTAATGTATAAATTTCAAACAAAATTAAAAATAATTCTTATAACTGCTACCCAAATTAACAATTCCATGTTTAAATTACATTTAAAGTAAATATTTGAAGCAAAATTAATTCATTCAAATTCATCACCTAAAATAGATATTTTAAAGTTAATTTTTAAAAATATCTAAAATTTGCAAAAGAACCAGAAACCATATAAACTATTAACAAATCACCGATTCCCTTTGGTAATGATTACGATAATTTTGGCGAAGTAGGAGATAGAAGGGAAACAAATTTTAGTTCGTTTACAAGATCCAACCACGCACAATACTCATTCCATATACATGTCAATAGGATTTAAGAGGAACGAGTTATTACTATTTATACTTAGAAATTCGTTTTAGTAGGAGAAAGTAAGAAATGTGGAGCAGAAGATTGAGATCGCAGTTGCCATACAATATTAAGTTTATATTCTAACCTCTGAAAGGCAGTACATAACAATGAGTATAAAAATGTTGCTGCTTACTAATTACCCTCTGCTAGAAAACACTAGCCAACCCAACCCCCCACCCTCGCCCCCTACCTCTAGAAAAAACAGATGAAAAAGAAAAGGAAAAACCCAAAGAAGGTCAACAAAAGGCCAAAAACAGCAGGATGTCAAATATGCCCTATAAGTTTAGGAGAA
This sequence comes from Macrotyloma uniflorum, assembly GCA_016859785.1. NCBI lineage: Eukaryota > Viridiplantae > Streptophyta > Magnoliopsida > Fabales > Fabaceae > Macrotyloma > Macrotyloma uniflorum. The sequence continues at coordinate 670,498 of BDMB01000074.1, read as the reverse complement.
TCCTAAACAAAGATATAGTGTAGTTAGCTGAGTCAAAGGCATAAAAAAATGCAAACTGTACAAGTGGCTGCTGACAAATCCCAGCTCCAGCTCTTCAGCATGATGCGGATCAGTTGCAATTTGCTAGCTTGAATGGCCAAGCAAGCCTGAAAAAATTAGAGAAATGAAAGCCAGCCATTTAAATTACTACTTACCCAAATTGCTGGCTCTCTTGTTTTGTCCACTCCCCCACAATGTTACCTGATACTTCACACTGTAGATGCGACACTCAATCTCCTGTTATACACCAAAAAACCACAAGAAACAGCATAAAGACAAAATACAGATAAACAAGCTCTAAACACACTAATTAACATGAACTTGCCTTATCACTGCCTCTTGCACCGCCTCTGAATGAACCTTTGCTGTAGAATCAAGAACCATCCCTAGCATTGCATTTTGCTACACAATAAAACCCAGGAAAGAAAATGGTAAATTGGTCAGTACACGACATTTTCCAGAATAACATAAAATAGAAAGTTATAATTGAAAAAATATAATAGTAGATGCGAAAAATTCTTGAAATATGCAGACTTGCACCCTTTATTAACCTATCTAATGCTTCACTCAAAATTAGTGCACATGCATCACCACTAGCCATGTAATCATTGTATTTTGGCTTTACAGTACTTCAGGGAAGACCTTGCACAACAGTGCACTTGGCTGTACAATCTATACAGTTACAGTAAAACGAGGAAATAAGAATGATTAAATGGATAAAAGTGCTACACTAACCAGACAAGAGAATATATAAGATAGTAATAAAAGAATAACAGAGAAAGCAGATATTTGGGAAGGAATTGAAAGCCAAAACCTGCAACTGCTCCTGTAGCTCGTGTTGAAATACTTCATCACCACTTGTCACTCTGTTTTTCACCAGCTTGACAGAATTGTTCCCACAAGTACTACTCTCAAATCTGCCATTCATCATATCAACACCCCTGGCGCTATCTTCAACACAACCTGACACAGATACAGCTCCAACATCTTCAGAAGAATCACCATCACTTGTAATGGAAGCAATCCCACTAGAATTAGAGGCAGGTTCAGGAGACTCTGTTCTATCCAACTCTTGCCCACTGTTTGACAAATGACTGCACTCTACATTTCTCAACTGTTGACTATCAGATACAGCATCAACTGACAAACTACCAGTAGTAAAGCTGTTGTTGCGACTAGCCCATCTATCTTCAGGAGGACTAGCACATTGCTTTTTCCGTGTAGCATCCTCCCTCACACCCAACCCATCATTGTTCTTCCTCTTACGAATTCTTTCAACATGTTCAGTCCCAGCAACCTCATCCTTATGAAATGATTTATGATTGTCAGATTTTGATGTTGGCTTTGATGGTCGCATTCGTTTATAACCATCAGGAAACACATAGCATGGAATTTGCCTTCTACGAACATGAGAAACATAAATCTCCATCTCTGGTTTCCAGAACATGTACATATTAACCGAATGCAAAAATTCTTCAATTGTTCCTCGTATATCAAATTGTTGACCTTCTTGAACTACCTCTCCCTGCTTCCTCTGCAAACCCACAAAGAAAGCACAATGTGCACACTGCCTTGAGGTATCCATATATTCGTGATGATAGGGATGGCACTGCAACTTCCCAAAAGTGTCACGCTCAATCTGCAAACAGGAACCAAATTCATCCAATGAGACACTACCAAATTAAGTTAATATACCAAATTAATAAATTATAATGTGCCAATTTAAAAATGTCCTGGTTTCACCAAGATAAAATAAATGAACATACCATCAAAGTCAGCTGCCGAAGGCGTGATCCCACCCAACCTTTCCAATTGCGCAAGTCATCAACATCAGCAGCAACTACATCAACTTGCAAGTAGTTTGTATAACTTTCAAAAAAACCATAAGGTTCAAACAAAGCCTTCCAACAACCCTTATTGAGTTCTACATCCTGCATTTTTTAGACAAAAACAAAGGAATCAATTATTTATAATAAATAAGTATTTATATCCAGATTATTTCTGTCAAACTAAACAAAAAAGAATAGTGACTACCCCACAGATCTTGTTGCCAAATTGGAACTGCTCCATCATAACACGAAGTGTGCTCGTAGAAACATTATAACTAGAATTCATACAGGGATAGGCAGGAGTAATAATTGGCATGAGATGTGATCTATCACGAGGATTTTTGCGGGGATGCCAAACGGAAAAACCAAGTTCATTTTCCTCTATTGGACATAACATGACAGGAGTTGGCCACCGCCACTGTGTATATACCCTAAAGAATCGAGAAACAAGCATACTTGGAACTGCATTTGGATACAACTGGCACACTCGAGCTACAAGAAGTGCCAGATTAACACCACCAAGAAAACCTGTCACCTGAGAAAAAAAGCATAAATAACTCAGCCAGAAACCATGTAAGTGGGTATTCAAAATAAACAAACAAATTCACAGGATTTGCAAAGGAAAATTTTAAAATGACACTCACATTGGAATAAATGCCTCGCCTTTTGGCCCAAAATTTCAAGCAACGAAGTGTTGTGCGAAAGTGCTATAAACCATACAAAAAGTATATTAGGGGCACAGTAAATAACATGAAATGCAAGACTTAGCACAGTAAGACACAAACAAAAGCCTAAAAAAACACCTCAACATTAGGAACAAGCTTTAGAATTTGATCTGCAACTCTACAGCCATTCAAACTTCGCACAGTAGGCTCGTCAACATTGTATAGAAGAGAGACATCAGATATAACCAAGTCCTGTTGATGAATTCAAAACAAAGTTACAAATATAACAAAAACTGAATGATACAGAACTGGATCTAGCACGAAAAACATTTTCTTTTTGTTTGAGGAATTAGTAAAAAATAAAATGATTTCTCTTACTTCAGGTACAATCAAGCGAGAAATACTGGCATAAAGTAGGTCAATTGATATTCCATCAAACTTGAATTTCATGACTGGGACGTGAGCATCTGGAATTGGTTGCAATTCAGTGACTTCCTCCATGTTAGCTAGGATATCATGCAATGTGTAGAAAAAATCCTCCTGATGATGAAAATATGAAAAATCAGATACACAAAAGAATGATTAGGATGGACCACAGAAAAATATATATATAAATATGTATATATATATATATATTTGCACTCCCAATTTACCTCCCGATTCACGTAGGAAGGTCCAATGCATATTGTGTCTAAGTCAGCCCCAGGACCATGAACCTGCATCATAAAAAATCAATCAAAATGAGCTTAACTGATCCACAAACAAAAAACAGGTGCAGCAAATTGCATGCAAAACTTGACAAAGTAAATCATTGTTTGATAGCAAAAAAAACAATACAATCTTGCAAACTGTAAAATTATCACAAAACCAAGCAGTTTAAACAGATCCAGAAAAATATTTGTCTGATTCTACAACAATAACCACGTCATGAAGGTGCGCACATCACGCAAGGGGGTAAGATACTCACACCAAGCCGATAAGAACCAAATGTCAAAATGATAGCATTTGCATCTTCCACCATTTGATCAGTGTATCCCCTTAGGCGGGTAAGTTGCTTCACCCAATTTTTTACTATCTGAAATAAAGAAAACAAATTAAAAGCAAAATGGTTAACTCTGAAGGCTGTGCATCCTGGATAAAATAATTCTATAGACAAGTTACATTAACGCACAAGAAGAAATTATTATTATCACAGCAATTCAAACTATTAATTATTATTACCAGCAGGATAAATTAACAAAAAAAACTCTCTCATCAATCATTCAACCAACACCCTGATCAATTCTGATATACAATAATAAGCATGAAACAAACACTCAAATAGAATAAGTTCCACATAAGAGAAAATAAACTCCCTAATCAAAGAACCGGTTCATCATTTCCCCTACAACTCCTACTTTGGCATCATCATTAATTCGTATAAGTATCTCATTAATTGTTGTTATCAAACAATTACATTAACTCAGCATGGCAACAATCATTACAACGAAGAATCACCAAAACAAAAAACCCTTTCTATCTCTATCTCTCCCTTTACCTGTTCAAGTCGGTGAAGAACCTCTTCTCTCTTAGCAGCTTCCTCTTTGTTCTCATAAAGCCCCGAAACAGCGAGAAACTTGCACACACAGCAAAGAATTTTTCAGACAAATAAGTTCATCAACAATCACTAAAAAACAAAAAAGCGTGTTATATACACACAAATATATAAAAAAAACTAACCTTTTCTAACTCAAGAGTTCTTTGCAAATCAGAAACCGTCGGCCCAGCCATAGAAATGGGCTTCGTGATACCGTATTGCTTCGAAGACGCTCCCACCCTTTCCGAGCTCCCCATGATCTCAACAACACCCAAATACCCGAAAGAAAAAAATGGAATATTTTTATATTTTTCCCTTTTTTTTTTTCCTCAGATTAAACTGAGACCCAGAAAAGAATTAAAAAACGGATGGAAAATTCAGACGAACCCACTATTCAAAATCCAACGAAACGGGAAATCGATCCCTAAAACGAAGGAGATAGAAACCAAAACAAAAAGAAAAGGGGTAAAAGTGCAAGTAATTGGGAAATTAAAAGCCCTAATTCGCCAGAAAAAAAACAAAGAGGAAGAAAAAAGAAGGGAGATCTGAAAGGTTTGGAAGGGATTGCAGAGGGAGGATGGGAAGAAAGAGAGGTTTGGAAGGGAGCGGCGAAGAGAAAGCGCGGTGAATGCAATGGTGGGGTTAGCGGTTTTGGATTTTTTTTCTCAGATATTTATAGAATCGCACATTTAAGATTTTATTTTATTTTATATCCATTCATAATTTTTTATTATTTCTTTATTACTGCTTCAAAATATTTTATTCAGTTTTGTTTTCAATTCCCTTTTTCCAATATTATCAATTAATTAATTATTTCTACAATTTCCAAAATATTTAGCTAAAATTTTCACCATGATACTTTTAGGATTTCATCTGAAATAATATTTTGACTCTATATATCTATTAATTAATTTAAATTCATACAAAATATTAATTTGAAAATATCATACGGTGCAGAAAATGACAGTATCAATATATTTAATTTAATTATACCTTCATTTATAAATTTTAATTTTCAGTTTACGTAATATATGATTAGATTGTACATTAAATCGTATCGATATCAATTATCTAATATTTTCAGTTTAAAAAGTTGGATTAGTGATAAAGATTATACTTTATTTAATTTTCTTTTACATTATAGGTGTCTTTAAATATTCCCAATTTTAAAAGTTGAATTAGTAATACGAATATTATATTTTTTTTATTATCTTTAAGATTAGATTATATGCTTGAAATATTTTAAATTTTGAAAGTCGATTATTGATAAGAATATTATATTTTAATTTTTGTTTAAGATTAGAGGTGTATTTTTAAAGGATAGTAACTCTATCAAGATAATCTACAAATAAAAATAACGTATATAAAAAAAATAAAAAGAAAGACAATGAGATCATTAATGCATAATTATTTACATTAAAATTATTTTCTTGATTATTTTATGCTCAAAGAAAATCAAGAAAGTTATTTTGTAAAATACCATTGATAATATACTTAATGTGTGTCTGTAAATTATTTTAAAGAATTCTATGAAGGGATTCAAGTGTGTACACATTATTAATGTATCTGATTTTTATAGAATAAATCAAATTTAAAGGTTAAATTTAAAAATTTCTATTTTATTTTTTCTTTCTTGTAATATCATCATCGTAATAGAATCTTATATTCATATTATATAAGTACTATTTTATTAAGATGGTATGCAGAGTTTTTACTTAAATTGAAATTGAAAGTTTATTTTTGTGTAAAAGTTTATTCTTGTTTCATTAAACTCATGTGTTTTAAAAAATTCAAATTAGTTAAGTTTATTTTATTTTATTTAATTTAAGTGAAGGAACTTATAAGATAAAGGAGAAAAAGTTAATTTTTACAGTTTTTAAAAGAAAAAAAAATGTTATTTATCATATTTACATAATAGTTTTTTCGTTTACCATTAGATTGAACTAAAATTTTGATAGCAAATTCATAGAATTTGGTTATTTAGTTTGACAGTTGGGATCGTCAAGTTAATTCGAGGTTTATGGTTAGAGTTATTAGTCTCGCATGATTATTCTATTTTAGATTTCTCTTTCTTTGTTCTACAAATTTGAGAACATTATTATTTTGCTGTATTGACTGGTTTTAGACACTTATATATGCATGTGATTTGACTATCTTGTATCCATATTTAATCTTAGTAGAGCTTGATTGACAGGTTTGTGTCCGTAGGTTTTTACTTCTCATATTGAGAAGAGTTTTTCCACATTAAAAATATTGGTGTTCTCTAATTATCTTATTATTATTATTGCTCCTTATAGTTTCTTGCAAGTTTGAAAAAATTATTTTCACTACATATTTTGATTTTTTGTTGTTGTGTTATTGTTTTTCCTATATTAGTAGTATCGAGCTCTAGGTTTGGGATTATATTTACTTGCTTGAATGATGAAGGCAAATACAAAAATGATTGCTTTAAATGATATAAATTATCATTTGCGGAAGGAGAAGATGAAAGACTTGTTGTTTGTGAATAAATTGCATCTTCTAGTCTTTGCTACAAAGAAGTTGGATTCTATGTCTCATGAAGAATGAGATTAAGCATGTGGTTTTATTCGACAATATGTAGAAGACAACATTTATAATCACATTGCTAATGAGACAAATGCTAGAACTTTATCGGAGAAGATTGAGGTTTTGTATGCTTATAAGTCAGGCAATAATAAATTGTAGTTGTTGAATTGCCGGATGAATTTGAGGTACAAAGAGAGTTCTTCCATTTCAGATCATTTAAATGAATTTTAAGAGTTCCTAGATCAACTATCAAGAATGGGTATCAACTTTGATGATAAAGTTTTGGGACTATGGTTACTTAATACTCTACTTGAGTCTTAGGAGATATTTTGGGTTTCAATTACAAACTTTGCCCCTAATGGCACTGTTTCTTTTCAAATGGCAAAGAGTAGTGCTCTTAATGAAGAGATGAGAAGGAAGACAAATGATTTTTCATCTCAGTCTGATGTGTTTATACAAAAAAATAGGGGGAAAAGTCAAAAAAAGGAATCGAAAGATGGTAGAGAGAATAGTAAGAGCAAGTCCAAGTCAAGATACAAGAATGTGGAGTGTCATTATTGTAAGAAAACTGGACACATCCAAAAATAGTGTTTTAAGTGAAAAAAGGAGAACAAAGGCAAGAAGGGTAAGTAGAAAGAGAATGATCATGATGATTGTGTTACTACTACATGTAATGATCTTATTTTTCTTCATGACTATGAGACTATCAATCTTGTATCTGATGAGTATTTGAATGATTGATAGTGATATTACACTTCATGTTACACCGAGAAAGGATTTCTTCACATCTTACACTTCTGTTGATTTTAGAGTGTTAAAGATGGTAATGCTGGTGTGTCAAAGGTTGTAGGTGTTGGTGATTTTGCTTGTAAACCAATATGGGAGTGCAATTATAACTTAAAGGAGTCAAACATGCTCCAAATATTCGTTTTAATTTGATTTTTGTGCATTTGCTTGATGATAGTGTTTATGACAATCACTTTGGTTCTAGTAAATGGAATCTCACTAAATGTAACTTGGTTATAGTCAGAGGGAAGAAAAATTCTAAATTGTATTGGACTAAAGCTTTGGTTGCTAAGAAGAGTGTGAATGTTATGTATATGCAAACATTTTTGTGGCACCGAAAGCTTAGTCATATGAGCGAAAAGAGACTTAATTTTTTAACAAAAAAAGATTTTTTTTTTTGTTTGAAAAGTGCACAATAGGTATGAATTAGACAAACCAACCAAAATATCTTTCAAGAAGCATCTTCACTTAAAAAAGTCAGAGTTGCTTGAATTAGACTCATTAAAGATAAAATTGTTTAATGATTCACTTTATTTTGTTATTTTTATTGATGATTATTTCAAGAAGGTATGAGTTTATGCACTAGAAAGTAAGGAGCAAGTGTTTGAAAAGTTTAAAGAATTTCATATTTTCGTTAAGAAGTTGTCAAATAAGAAACTAAAATACATTTACATTAATAATGATAAGTAACTACACAGTTATTCTATTTTAAGTTTTTCTTTATTTTTTTTTCAATTTTTGAGAGTAGAAATATTTTTCTAGATTGATTGATGATAGATACTTATGGTATAAATTTTTTTTTTATCTTAGATAGTTCTTCTCTGTTGAGTTTTTTCTATTATTGTAAAACGATCATCATTTTGTATCAAATATAGTTACATTTACAAAATTAATTTTTTTTTAAAATTCAATTAAATTTTAGTTTATTGTTTTGCCATGTTTTTAGTAAGGTTATGTGTTTTTAATAGTTAACTTTTAATATCTATATAAACGATAATTTTGAAAAAAAAAACTAATGAATTAAAATAAATAAAAAATTAAATATATCTTGTTGTTATTGATTTTTCAAAATGCATCACATTGACACATTGACATGGAGTAAAATAAATTTTTAAATCTAACTACGGAATCCCAATAATATTATTAGTGCTAAAGAATGTTAAATTATTAATTTATGTTTGTATAAAATTCAAAATTCAAAATTAAAAAAATATATTTTAAATAAATTAAAAATAGTAGTAATAAAAGATAAAGATAAAAAAAAATATAAATAAATAAAAAAAATAAAACAAAGACATAAAGATAAAGAATAAATTATAATTAGTAAGAATATAACCTAAAAAAATAAGTAGAAGGTGATGATACTAATACAAATATTAAGAATAAAAAAGAATAATATAATTAAAATAATTTTTTAATAAACTTAAATCAAATATTTACATGAATTTCAATCAATAATATTTTATTTGAATATAATATATATAACTTATTACACCACCACTCTAAATATAGGTGTTATAAAATTTTTAAAAAAATAATGAAATAATAGAAAAATAAAAAAAATAAAATCATAAAAAGTTCTAACAAATTTATCAAGTTAATATTAATCAATAAATTAAAATTTTTTTTAACAATATAATACTCATGATTGTTGAAAAAAAATCTTAAATCACTTTTTAAAGTAAAAGAATATATATGGATTTAAAATTTGTAATTTAAAAACTAAAAGAAAAATTATTTAAAAAACTTTGAAGTGAAAATGATTTATTTCATTATTCAACAAATTTAGAAACTTCTTAAAAATAAATAAATAAAATAATAATTAATTATATGTATAAATTTAATATTATAAACGTAAATTTAAATAATCAATTATATTTTAAAACAATTGATTATTTTATTTTAATAATTGATTATAAATAAAAATACTGATTAATTTAAAAAAAATATTTCAAAAGTTTAATAAATTTATCAGATCAATTGATAATATTTAAATAATGAATTATATTTTAAAATAATTGATGGTTTTATGTTTATTAAATTAAAATATAATATTTAAAACTTTTGAAACAAGAAATTTATATATACACTGTTGTATGTTTTTATAATAACGTGATTGTGGAAGAATTAAATTAATAGAGTATCATCTACAACTATCCATACTAAAGGTTGATTTTTTAATTATCATTAATATTTATTTTTAATAATTTTTAATTATCGTTAACTGTACTTTAATATAATTTTATATTTAATATTTTGATAATAGTTTAATAACTACTTTTTAATTATATTAATTAATTTTCATTATAGTAAAACCTATAATAATTAATAAAGGTTTTTTAATCGTTTTTTTTAGTATATACAACTTTTTATATTTTTATCCTTAATATTTTATAATTATTTTTTTAATTATATTTTAACGATTTTGTATAAATATTTTTATGCTTTTATGTTTAATATTTTTACATTAGTTTAATAACTAAGTTTTTTATTATATTAATTATTTTTTACTATCGTAAAAATTTAGACACCGATACAATAATGTTTACTAATTAATCATTATTAAAGTATTATAATTAAGTTATCAAGGAAATATATTTTATAAAGATGGTTAAAATATCATTTTCCTTTTAATATTAACGCATGTATTTTAACTTTAGTTAGTTTTTTCTACTTAAATTCTTTTTTTTTTTAAATTTATGAGCTTGTGAGTAAAACCTTAAAATTAAATAATTTATTTATGAAATTATTAAAACCTCTAATTAGATTTTTTTTTCTTTCAACTATATTTTTTTCATTCACGAGTTGAAATCCAAAAATTTATTTACCATTCCCTTTTTCAGTATAATCTTTGACTCTAAAAAAAATAATTATAAATTACTCAACTAATTTTATTTGTGACCTATAATTAATAAAAATATATAAAAGAAATAATCTTTTATAGTGTAGACTTTTTTCCCCTTCAAATATATTATTACCTCCAAATTTGTTTTCATAATTAAAGGATAAAATGAGAAAAAAAATAAAAAATAACTCAATAAAATAAAATAAAGGTTTAAATATATATTTTACCATTAATTTTTTTACATTTTTTTTGCAAATTTATCATTTTTTACATTTTAAAATCACAAATTTTAGTATTTATAAACTTTCTCTAATTTTTATCTTTCTAAAATTTGAAAATTATTATTTTTAATCATAATACTCATATTTAGATAAATAAAAAACATTTATTTGAGCTATATCAATTAATATTATAAATATATATCACAGGTATTAATTCTTGATGCAACCGATCATAATTCGTTAAAATTTCACTAAACACATAACGCAATTAATGTATGTTACGTAATAAATGTATAAAAAACAGTTATTTTGAAATTTAAATGAATGAAAACAAAAATAATTAATATTTTATAGAGATTCAAATTAAAACCCATTTCCATAAGAATGAAAAACATGTTTAATAGACTGAACTTTGAACACGTTTTTCTAATTAATATTCTTTTATTAATTGACCCTTTGAATTCAACATGTCATATTCAAATATCAGACCCTACGTAATTCCACTATGGAAAATAATTCTTAATTAAGTTTTCTATTACAACTTTTCCACGAAAAAGAGTGCAACTTTGAAATTATTATATAAGACATTTTTTTAAATATATTGTAGACATAACACACATATTTTAATTATTATATAAGACAGAATTTTTCTCAAATTATTTCTCCAAATTAGATATTTTAATTTATAATATATTTTTTTGTTAAAAATATTTATTTAAGCAGTTAATTTTATTTTTTTTGTAACAATGGTTATTCCTTTATTTTTTATTGTTGAAAATTTGGTACGTGCATTTTTTTATTATTATTTAAATTAAAATTACCATATACAATGACTCTTTTTATAAATTTGTGTTTAAAGTAATCGAGAAAAAAAAAAAAAAAAGACGTAGCAATGAGGAGATGGGCCGTTCAGAGACATGGTCTGGCCCAATAAAGAATTATTCCTTTAATGCATATTCCACTCTTAAGGCTAACCATTCTGCAAGCTATGATCAAACTTGTTATCTTCTTAAAAACCAATCATAAGTTACTGTGTTATCCTTTCTTCTTCCTTAATTGAGCATCTTTCATTAATGATAAACATCATGAGCACACACCAAAAACAAGTTGGAGCTAACACCCACATAAGAAAAATGAGTAAAAAGTGTGAATGATTTATGGAGCAGAAGCCAGATTACTAAAAAGAGCAAATTTTTATGTAGATGATCCAAGTAGCCACCCTAATCCGACCCCATACTAAAAAGGCTACCATTCTCTTTCTACCATTGTTGTTGCATCTAACTAATTAAACTTAGTCAATCATAAATTCTCTTCTTATTGCATATATTAGCTGGATCACTTCTGTCTCCCTCAACCTCAATGCAGTCCTATTCTTATCAGTGGTGCCCATTTTCATTAATGCTTTCTTAATTAGTTCATCACCTTTTATATTAGGATTCATGAGAAGTGATGACTTTTATATTTGTAATAGTTGTTACTTCATAGTTAGATCCTGTCCATAGTTATTGCATTTTCACAACATTTGTTTCTTCCTACTTATCTTCATCACTAACTAAGTAGTTCTTCCCTTTTTAACAAGTTTTTCTTTTGGTATTTTGTGGCTGTGATCATATACTTTGCACCCACATGATCTATTTATCAGAAAACTTCATGTTTAATTCTTGTCATGTGTGAAAATTCGTCAGGTCATCATCATTCATGAGAAAAAGTTTATTTGAGTGACATGAATGTAAGTGCCATTGTGAAAGAAATTGGACTGAGGAAAGGTGTTTTTGGGCTGAAGAATGGTTTGGAGATGAGAAGCAACCTGGTGAGTAGCCTATGACAAAAAGAGCGTAGTCAAAGAAGCAGTTGAGGTTGGGAGAAGCAAATTGTTACCTAAGGCAAATACTATAAAGGAAATGAATGGTGGTCCAATAGTACCTAGTCTCTCTGGTTGGATATGGAAGTCTCTTGGTCGGTCCCTACCTTTTTTCACTGAATTTCAGTAAGTAACGTGTACAGATACTAGACTGGACTTGCTCATTGCAATGATTCAGGACCAGTTTGCACAGTACATACACAATGCAGTCAAACTATATTCAAACTTTTTTTCTTTATCACTTTTTAGTATCTAGTTATGATATATTCACACGTCTAAGTTAAAAGGGATCGGATATACACAAAAATTACAATGCAAGTAGAACCAGTATGTTCTGTAGTTGATTTTAACTTTGCATTATCAATGAACTACTAAATGGTATCAGATATTTAAAAGATTGTCCAAAACCTACATCATGTAACAGTAAGGTTATCTGATGTTATAATGGTGCGCTTGTCTAGTTACTTATGGTGTAAAAAATCTTTAAAATAACCATAGTTTATGATGATTTTGAAGGTTGAAGTTGAAGCCGAAAATTGAAACTTTGCATATAACAAACTCAAAGAAATTCACGGGTGCAAAGTGTTTTATTTGTTCCAAAATGGGTAAGAATTATTTTGGGCAAATTTATGAAACTTTGCAAGTTATAGTCATATGAAATGAAAGGGTTTGTTTGATGCGTTTCTTTGGGTATGAATTAACCCATTACCATTCATCTAATGTTAACTCATCCAATCAATCTCTAATAAATTACAAGTAACGGTTACTATTTGATTTTGTTTTTTAAATTGAAAAAAAAAATCTGGGTCAATTAATCTGGCCATTGACTTGTCAAGTTGGCAGATTAGATAAGAGAATTTGGAGGGGTTGAGATGGCTCAGTCCTACTTCCATATCAGATGGGTTAAGCAAGTTGGTTAATATTTTAGTCACTTTTGTCATTTGTATTGATCTAATTTGATATTAAAAAGTAAGTAAAATTTAACTAATAGTTATTTTCATCAAGAACAAAAATAGATAATGTATTAGATTCAATACATATCCAATTTATGAAATACATTGTGAAGCAATGCAAATGCAAATTAGGAAATTTGTAGCAAGCAAAGCAAGAGTCTTTGATAATTAGATGCATTTCAATTTCCTGATAAACACAGAAGGGCACATTGAATTGAATTTATTAGGATTCCGACTGTCTGCCAAAATGTTCGGAGAAAATGTTTCTTATCTCACACTATTCTGTCACCTTATGATAAAAACCACTCAATGGTTCCTCACACTAGAGTTTTACTTTGTCTTTTTAGTATGCCCTGTGAAACCAGCCAATAACACTTCAATCCCCCAAGATAAAGTTAATTAAAAAAGGACTGATTAAAAAATGTTTAAATTCAAATTTTGAATCTTAACCTGATAATTTATTTATTAATTATCCAAATCAGATCAAGATAGTGTTTGTTGTTAGGGAGTATCCCAAAGAGAGAGAGGGAGTTGAAGGGGTAACAACTAACAGCATTGGATGAATTGAGGCGTTTGGAAAGGCAGATTTTTTGGGAGGACTTCGGTTTGGAGAGAAAGTGTGGCAGAGAAGGTAAGCAATGGAATAATTATGATGATGATGATGGTGAAGGAGAAAGTGTTGAGAGGAAAAAATGTGGTATTATCGGGACAAAAAAGATGATATAAAGCAACCCTTTAGTTGGTATAGCCTTTAATGAATGGTACACAGCACAGTGTACTAACAATGGTAGCAAGTTTTTATTTTAGCCTTTAAAAGTGGTGTTATTCGGTTGCAGAACTTAACTCACAGTCCAGTTTTTTCTCTCAAATAAAGCAAGATAGTGAGAGGGTGGGAGAGGGACTCAATGCCCCCTTTGAACCAAGCTCACGGGATTGTTGTCAGTGGGTATCTTTCATATGTACTACACGTTGCTCCAGAAAGTTAGAGAGAGAGCAACAAATTAATAATAATAATATTGCAGTTTATTTTTGTAGGATAATTCTTAGAATATAACATAATAGAAAGTGAGATGGAGAGAAAGAGAGAGAGAGTTCTTGGAGTGAGTGAGTGAGTGAGTGGGGTGTGAAGGGAAGGGAATTCGGCGGTCTTTCTCTTTTTTGAATTCAAGATCAGATAAGAAGGTGTTGTTTTGGGTCTTGGAGGCTTTTCCCTATGATTATTGTCACTTTTTTCTTAGGATTTCACCATTGTGCTTTGTCTGTAATTCTTGTCTCTTTACTCAAAGGTGAGATTTTAAAGTTTTTTTCGCAACTATTTTAATGTTTTTTCATTTTAGCCTCTGCTAACTTTCTGTGACCGCTTTTTGTCCTCTAATGCAGTTCTTCACGAGGTCCTGTCAGAGGTTTATTTTCAAAAAACGTTCCATCTTTATCCGTTCTTTTCCCCTCACTCACTTTAATTTTAAGGTTTGTTTGTTGCGTTTTTTTTACCCCGGTTTATTAATCTTTTCATCCATACATAACACACAACATCCTGCTCTCATCACTTCTCTTCTGCTAGATTCTTTACACTTTACACTCTCTCTTTTGCACTAAACTCCACCAGCTTCTTTGTCCCTCCATTTTTTAAAACCAAGATTTTCATTTTCATTTTAAGTTTTTTTTTTCTCACCCATCCCTTGTATATTGAAACAACATCTGGCTTCACTTGGTTGCTACATTTGTTCACTTGCACGCAAACCCCTCTTATCTTTAACCACGAGAGGCAAGGTTTCATTTAACCTTTGACACCGTTTCTCATTCCAGATCGTGACTCAAAAGTTGTGAAGCATTATGGGAAAAGCTAGCAGGTGGTTCAAGGGTTTGTTGGGGATGAAGAAGGAGAAGGACCACAGTGACAATTCAGGATCACTGGCTCCTGACAAGAAGGAGAAGAAAAGGTGGAGTTTTGCTAAGCCAGGGAAGGATGTGCCATCTTCAGTTCCTGCCACAGATAAAACCTGGCTCAGATCCTACATTGCTGAGACAGAGAATGAGCAGAACAAACATGCAATTGCCGTTGCCGCCGCCACTGCTGCTGCCGCCGACGCTGCCATGGCCGCTGCACAGGCTGCCGTGGCTGTTGTGAGGCTGACAAGCCAGGGTAGAGGTGCATTGTTCAGTGGAAGCAGGGAGAAGTGGGCTGCTGTGAAGATCCAAACTGTTTTTAGAGGCTACTTGGTATGTGTCTTCACTTTTTGTGATGGTTCAAATCAAATTGGTGTTGGTCATGTGGGTATGAATGTATGTAAGTATGTCTGCTTTCTTTGTTTTTGAAAATGTTGTTTGGTAAATTGCATTGATTTGTGATTGTGGAGGTTCTGTCTTGGGCAAATATATTTGGTTGGTGTAAGTGAAGTGCTTTGCTTGATTCCTACTCCTTTGTCTCCTCTCAAATATTATTTTAGATTCTTAATGAAACAGTGCCTCTCCCTTTGTATTCCCATTCTCCACATTCTTGTTGACTTGTCTTGTTATTCAAATCCTTTTTTTTTTTTTTCTGTTTGATTCCTTTTATATTCAATTGTTGATAATTTTGAATGTTTAACAAATTTGAGCATGGTTAATAATTTTGATACATACCTTGTGAATTTCATGGTTTTATTAAGTTTTACTATCACTTTAATATAAACTTAATGTTGTTTATTTTCAGGCACGGAGGGCTCTTAGAGCACTGAAAGGATTGGTTAAGATACAGGCTCTTGTTAGAGGATACTTGGTTAGAAAGAGGGCTGCTGCAACTCTTCACAGTATGCAAGCTCTAATAAGAGCTCAAACTTCTGTCAGAACACAGCGAGCTCGTCGTTCCTTGAGCAAAGAAAGCAGATTTCTACCTGAGGTTCTCGCAAGAAAATCTGTGGTAAAGAACTGGTTTCTAGTCCTGAATGAATACCAACAACTTCAATCATTTATCTATCAACAAACAAAAAAATGTCTTATTTGCTTGTGTCCTTTTGTACTTCTAGGAACGATTTGATGAAACGAGGAGTGAATTCCACAGTAAAAGGCTACCTACATCCTATGAAACATCCTTGAATGGCTTTGATGAGAGTCCCAAGATTGTTGAAATTGACACATACAAGACTCGGTCAAGGTCTAGGCGCTTTACCTCTACAATGTCTGAGTGTGGAGAAGACATGTCCTGTCATGCAATGTCATCCCCTCTTCCTTGTCATGTGCCTGGTCGAATCTCGGTTCCTGATTGCAGACACCTTCAAGATTTTGATTGGTACTTCAATGTTGATGAGTGTAGATTCTCCACTGCTCATAGCACCCCACGTTTCACAAACTATGCCCGTCCCAATGCTCCAGCTACACCAGCCAAGAGTGTTTGTGGAGACACCTTCTTCAGACCTTGCTCCAATTTTCCCAACTACATGGCCAATACTCAGTCATTCAAGGCAAAACTAAGGTCTCACAGTGCTCCAAAGCAAAGACCTGAACCCAAGAAAAGGCTTTCACTCAATGAAGTGATGGCAGCAAGAAACAGCATAAGTAGTGTTAGAATGCAAAGGCCATCATCCAATTTCTTCCAGACTCAAGAATCCTGGAATTTTTGACAGTCACAGTTGGAGAATCACAAGGAAAATTTGAGAGGCAATTGAAGTCTAAATGATGTTAGTAATATCTAGAATTTGTTTTTTCACTTGTGCTTACAACTTATAAATTCAGGGATGAAATTCTCAATTCTGCTTGTGTACATTCTTTTAATTAAAAGAGTTTCTTTTTTCAATCATGCCCTTTCTCTTGTACCAAATGATTTACATCTAGTAAAGGATTTGGCTTGGTTAAGAACACATTTTTCTTTTTGGTGTATTCTAACTAATTGCTGGTTTGGATTGTAGTTCTAACAGTTTCACTTTCACAGTGCTTATTGCTGTATTGCTTTTGGAATGCAGTAAAAGAGCAATGAACAGAAAACTTTAAACTACTTTGTGTTAGTGACCATAAAAGGAAAGCTTGCTGAGGGAAACTTAATGGTGGCTTCCAAAGTCCAAGCAAAAAGGTGGGGTCTTGTGCATGTGGGGTATTTACATTGCTGACTAGGATTAATTTCAATCACTAGTAATGGTTGAAATGTCTGTGTCACTGAAAAATGAGTTTGCCATTGATAGTACTTCATGTGTTAGGCAATCAACAGTGGAAGAACGTTAGGTGGGTGTTCAGAAAAATTAAGAGTCATAAATAAATTTGGAAGCCAATGCTTTCCACTAATTTTATTTACAAAAGTCCAAAACTCATACTGAATTTGCCAGCTAATTAGTGCCGATTAAGTGGGGAAGAACATCTATAATGGCAAAGCATCAAATGGTAATACTAATGGTAATGACAAGGACACTACTAAATATGTTCCCTTCCCTTGTCTATTCTCATCACAGTTGGCAATTTATTCCATGGAGTTTTCAATATCATTAAATTTAGATTTCGCTGGAGTCTAAGGGATGCCCTTGAGATCTTTGAGAGAAAGCAAAAAAACAGTATATTCTTCTGTCTAAATTTATTAAGAGGACCATCTTTCTTAAACTTTATACCATTTTTATATAAAATGACAAACCAGTCATGTAATTATAATCTTTCTGTACACTTCTTTCTGCACATTTTTCTGCACATTTTTGTTCAAATTGTTTTTATTGTTTCATTTGTCATATATTAAAATTTTAGACTAATAATTAAACTGAAACAATTGACAAACTTCTTTATAAGTTTTATTCTCTCACTCATTTACAGAGTAAAAATTTTATGTGTCTTTCATTCATACAAAAAGTATTCTCTTCTCCCAAATATATAAATCAATTCTAATACTACATTGTTTTCAAAAAGTCTTGAAATGTTTCTTATGCGTGCTAAACAACATCTTAGTTAAACTAATAGTTAATAAAAAAATTCTAACCCACTAGAGTTTAAATATTGTTATTGTTACAGAACTGTTTTTACAAAAACATATCATTATAAATTATCACATTGACTTTTTACTCTTTCTATCTTTTCTTTTTCTCTGTATAATTTTTTTCTCTCAACATAACATGAATATGGTGTATTTATTTACAGATCTGAGAAAGCCTATTTAATTCAGAAACCATTTTTATATTTTAATCTTTGGCATACATGCCAGATTTTGTTTATACTGTATCGATATAATCTCTTAACCCCTTTTCAGTATACATAATTATGCAGTAGATATGATTATTGCAGCATTTGGGTTGTGGTAATCATAAACTATTTTCAAATTCTGCAATAAGTTGAATCATAATAGCATTTTGGAAACACAAATGCATAAAGTAAAATTACAATTTACGCAACCCCAATTTTCAATACCCTCAAAATTAAACCATCCCTTCTTGCTTCGAAAATATGCAAGAAAATTAATAATGAGAAATGAAAAGAAGACTACTTTGGTACGTGTTCCCACGCGTTGAAGTATTGCGTGGAGAAGTTGAAAGGAGAGGGAGTCTAATCGGAAGGCAGGGTTTGAATCTTAAATTTCATATCAGCAATGATTAGGGTTTCATTTGACTGATGGGTTTGAGAACATTTATGTTGTTGCATCACATTCGCATCTTATGATGTTTCACGTGCTTGGTTTGGGTGAAAAGTGTTCCTGGAGGGGTAATTTAGGTAATTCGCACTTTGTTAGAGAATAATTATGCCCTCATCCATACATCATCGTCAATATTTTCGTGCAGAGTGTCGATATGGACCTTCTCCCTTCCCTCTCTTTGATGCTCCTTTCAACTTCTAATTAAATAAGAGAATATATATATATATATATATATTTTAATATTTAAGGTTAATAAGTTTTTCTTTTCACCCATAAATTTAATATAATTACTAAATTTTGTGTTTGATATTATAAAAGAAATTAAATTAATCTCTAGCTTTAAAAACTATTAACTAAATTTCTCTTAAATTATTATCATTAAACCATTTCATGTGCAATAAGATAAAAAATTAAATTTGATAAAGTAAATGATTTAATTTATTTCTTGAAAATAATTTAATTACCCTCCATTTCAAAATAAGTGATTAAAAATCAAGATGTTTCGGTTTTCGACAAATAATAAATTTTTATTTATTTTTTTCAAATAAATGGATAATCTGACAAGTTTTAGGTACAGTCTGCATCAAATCTTTTATAAGCACTTTTTTTTTATATTTTATAAAATTTGAAAGTAATCAAACAGTATTATCTTAGTGATAGAGACAGAACTTGATTAGTATTTTCTACATAATGTTAATTTGATTATTAAATTAACTACATTTACTTATGATTATTTTTTAAACTAAGGTTATGATATTAGTGATTATTAACAATGTTTGAAATATGTTGAACCTGTATTTAATTTTATTGCCCCTATTGTTTGAACATAGAGAAAGGGACGTTGAGAAATGGCCAAAAGGGATTAATCTATTAAGTGCTTTCTTAAACAAACATTATACCCGTTTTGATTTTTGATTCCAACATAACCAAACACTATTTTATACTGCGTTCTGCAGAAGCACTTAATTCAAGAAAATGGAGGTTGAATTTGCTTGGTCTAGGATCTTAATTATGATGCTGCTGTCGTCACTTCATGGACCTATTCACATTTTTTTTTTTCTATTTCTTTATTTATTTATACAATTCCACCATCTGATATGAAGAAACAATGAAATGTTGTTTTACCTTTCTCTTAATTTCTTGTTGAAAATTGAAAAATGGAACATTTTTTAAATAATTAAATTTTCTTCATCACTTTCTAATTAGATCCATTGGTAGAAATAATAGTAAGAACTATGATAAATAATAAAATAATTCACTTTATTAACTTATAAATTTGTATTGTTGTTTATATTTATTAGTGTGATCTTGTTAATGTGAATTTCTCTATGCACTTGAATGAAAAAAAATGAAAAGGAATGTTTGGGCAAAAGTACTAAAATTTCTCCACACAGCACTTACAAATTTCAAAGTTCTGAATATGTTTATGAAATTGAAAGAGTAAATGGAATATTTTTTATAAATAAAAATAGTCTAGTATAATAATTTTAAACTTTTATTTTTAAAATAAATAAAATATTTTCTATTAAAATGAAACTTCAGCCAACCTTATTATTATGAAAATACCAGTTTGTTTAGTTAAAGCCAACTAAGGCATTTAATTTATTTTATTTAAATAATATAATTTAAATAAGATCAATTCTTAATAAAGTAATTAATTTATTAAATAACAAGTTACGATTATGCATAACAAATCTAAACGAATAAAACTGATTATTTTTAGAATTATTAATTTACTCATTTTTCGCTTAATTATCTAAATGTATAAAAAATCTTAACTTCATTATGTTTGAATAAAATGTGTTAGGATTAAGATAAAAATTAATTTTATTAATTTAAATAATTTTATATTATATAATAAATATTTTTTATTTCATAAATATGTATTATAATATATTTTATATATTTATAAAAAAAATTAATTAAAATAAAATATTTTTTTTTATATTTAACAGGCTAGTCTAACTAATTTAGTATGGTTGGATTAAATTTTATCTAACTCGTTTTAATCCAAACTAATTTATTTAGATTTAATCTGATGATGAGTTTTAATATGATTTAATTTAATTTCATTCAATTTTGTATGATCATTTTAATCACTTTCAATTATTTTTGATTTATTTTAAATCAACCTAATCTAAAATAATTTTATATACCTTATTTCTGATTTCACTTTAATAAATTTAACTCAGAATTCACTTAACTTAATTTAATTCGAAGTAATATAATATGATCTTATTTAATCAATCTAATTTTATCTTATAACTTTTATTTAAAAAAAAAAATTAATTAAAAAATTTAATTATGAACTCATTCTAGTTCATAAAATCTTTATAAAAAATTTTACCATATAACTTTTTTATAAACTCATTCTAATTCACACAAAAAAAATCTTTATTAATATTAGTACATTGACTAATTGAACACCAGTAAAAAAAAATATTTTTTGTAACTCTCAAAAACAATCTTTTTTTACAGAAACTATAAATTTGTCTATATTGATCATCTTTCATATCCTGACCAAACAATGAGTATTTTGAAATGAAATTTTATTTTTTATTTATTTACATAAACTATTCAGTCTAAAACTTTAACAAAGTGTGTTAATACATTCCTTTTGTAAAAGAACTTTTAATTTTTGGAGCACTTAGAAATTAGAGAAAATGGCAGTGTCTTTAACTTTATTATATACACATTTCCAAGATGACCCAAAGCTATCTTCTTGGGAATCTAATTTTTGGTAACTAATTCTTTCACACCTAACATTTAGGTAAGGAATTTCTTGAGTGAAATGATACAAAATTATAATTGGTTATATTATTTACATAATTAATTATGTTATATATTTTTATTATATTTTAAATTAAAACTATCTCTATAATTTTTTATTTAAATCAAATAATTTTTTTATTTCAATTATTTTTATTTATTTATTCTTTAATTTTTTATATGAAGCATTAGTGTTAGGTGTGAGTTTTTGAAATTGTACCAATTGTACTTATTACTGTATTTGTATTTGTAAGTTTCGAAAAGAATTCGATTGTCTTTTGGAAACAAACAAGTATTAGAAATTTGTGAAAAAAAAATTCCATATCATTTTGTTTTGAAAATCAAAATAAAAATGAAGTTGAATTATAATATATAAATGAAGTGTAAATTTTATATTTTAAATTTTTTACATGATATCAGATTAATAAAATTGTTGAGACTAGATTCGATCACTTATTAATATACTAACCTTGATTGACAGATTATTAGGTTTAAATTGGATTACCTTCTACATGATTTGAGTATCCTTAAATTGTTAACAGAATTGTTAACGGACCACTATTAAGTAAGTTAGACCTATAACCACTTTCTACACAAAACATTCATTCCTCCCAAAAACTATTCAACTCCAACTATCATTCTTCACCAAAAACTTTATCAAATATCTAACTTCTTCCCATTTACTTACACTATTAACTTCGTTTTTTATAGTGTGCCAAGTTTTTCCACAATGAGAACAAATTTTGCAGGTAGAAGAATGTTTGTTGATCTTACTTAGCTACAAGAAAATTCATGTTTATAGTAGCAAATACTTTCAGAATGACCAATACAACCACAATGAATAGATACATAAAATTAAGAATGAAAGATAGTTAAATATAAAACTATATTTTATGTTTTAATATTGTCAAGTTAGTATTCAAATCTCTAAACTCGATTTTTGGTCTTATCTAATGGTTCTATACTCATCCATTTTAAAGCCCGTTTTGTCTGTCAACCCGGCCCAGTATAATATCTTCAAGCTAGGTCAAATTAATCGGCCCAACCCACCTCATTGTTTTTTCGAATAGATGGATAATTGTCCACTTGTACTGTATAGCCCATACTTTTTTTTGGTTCAACAATATAACCCACCGTGCCAATGTTGATAATAATTCATTGTTTCAAAACTTAAATGCTAAAATTATGGGGAAAAAATAAGTTTCAAAACATAAATTTTAAAAGTATATTTAAATATATTTTCAAAATTTAAATTTCAGATTTTTTTTTGCCTAATTTAGAATTTTAAATTTTCATGATTAAGTTTACTAGTTAATTGTGTTATTTCTTTATCAAAACTCTGATACTGTTAATCAATAAAAAAATTAACTTCTATGACCATTATTACAAAATTTAGTAAATTTTATTATATATATATATATTTTTATTTTATAAAAGTGTAAACAATGTATACTCTATTTTTATTTTCAAATAATTTCAGGATACATGTGGTTAGAAAAATAGGACGATGCATAACTTTCCAGGTTATTATCGGTTTTAAAAAATATATTTTTCTTGTATTCATCTATTTATTTTTATTTATTTGAGTAAGGAGTGGATTTAAAGAATTAAAAGAAAAAGAAAATAAATAAATAGAGAATGAAAGTATTTAAATTAAGAGAAAGTGTAAATAAATAGAAAATAAAATAATTGTTGTAAGGACCCAGAAATAATTAGCCTAAGTGAGACTGAGAGTTTAAGTGGTGAAAGGGTAAAGGTGTTTCCTGAAGTTTTAAAAGAATTTTAAATAGGGAAAGAACATTTTCAACCTTATTAACTCAAACCCACCTTCACTCTAAAACCTTTTTCTCTCCAATCTCTCTGCCTTCCCTCTAACTTATCTTCCTCCTCCCTCATCCTTTTCAAGATTTGAGGGTACCTAAACGAAGCTTGTGAAGAGTAGAGCACATCCAACTAATTGAAATCTTGATTTGGGTAAGTTTTCCTACTCTACTCCTCTCTTTCGCCCAAACTGTTTTGTTGTGCATGTGGGTCTCGCTCCCCTTGCATGTGAACCTTTTCTCATCAATATGATTCTGTGTTACCTTAGGTTTTTAGTGGTGTATTTGGATTGTGAAACAGGTACTTGGAAAGCTAGTTAGAGCACTAGGAACTCTGCCCTTTGCAGTTGAGAAAGAGGCGTTTTAGAAAAAAAAAATAGGTAAGGGAAGCTAGCCTCTTAAGTTAATCTTATAATGTTACTTGAATTAGAAATGAAACTGAATTTTGTGGCTGTTTTGGAATGATTTCCCTTGGATCAGATTCTGAAATTCTAATTTGATGAATGAATGTGTACTTTGCCCAGATTTGAGGGTTGTTTAAAGATTTATGAAATTATCAAGTGTGGTGTTGTAATCAATTATGTGATTTGTGTTATACTATGTGCTTGTGAGTTTGGAATGAAATTTGTTATGTTGTTGGAAAAATCAGGATGAATTCTGCAGCAAATTGGGTAAAGTTGGCTTCAGACAATCTATTGAGTAAATAGTGAGAATTGAAAATAAGGGCATTTGAATGGTTGTTGTTGTGGCCAGCTATACCTGAATTTGTTGATGATGTGAACCTGATTTTCTTATTTTGAGATTGATTCGTGTCAAGCTGATGATATAGTGAATTTGTTGTGTTTTGAGGCATGAGATAGAGATAAGATGTGAAAATAAATAATGATATTTATGTTGGCATGAGGCCTTGGTGCTCCTATTGAGGGGAGCTTGATTTTATATTATGAGCATGATGTTGGTAATGTAGTGTGTATGGATTTAGGGATATGTTATAGGGTATCCAGACCTTAATGACTCTCTAAGTCACATAGACTAAGATTGTCATGTGATGAAGGTCGATGGAGGTCTTGCCAATTGTCTTCATGATAGTTGGTGAGGCTACCCTGATGTGTGATGGGTGTGGAGATGTTTTGTGGATGATCTTGGGGTGAAAAAGACTCAGTGATCGGCCGGTTAGGCCCGTGGTCCTGGAGTACACATCAGGTGCTAGCCCTAGATATCCGAAATCCATACAGTCTTCCGGAAGACGTCAGTCTTGATTGTGAATGTGTTTGAAATGTGTAAAGCCTTCGGTAGGCCCTTACACTTGTATGAAATTGTATGCTTATTAATAAATAGTTTATGAATTCTTTATGATTTGTCTATTTATTACTAACTTACCCTTTCTTGTGTGTATTGTATTTTTAAACTGCTATGATCGTGTCTTTGCATGGGAGCAGATAGCAGATTTTCAAGGGAACCATCAGTGAGATAAAGTAGGAACTAGGTGCACTTTTCCCTTTTGGTGTATTGGAATCAAGCAATAGACACTTAACTCTTTTGACTTAATTATTTTGGGAAAATGTAATAGAAACAGTACCTTATTCTTAGTATGTGAGAAGACTTTTATGTTTAGTTTAATTATATATATAAATAGTATCCTGCTATGTTAGAATTGTATTTATTATTAATATTTTTTATTTTTTATTTTTTATTATTTTTAATATTATGGTAATAAGAAAAATAAAAATTATTATTTTAATAATATTATTAATAATTTTATTCTTCTGCGCACATAAATTTTGTTTGCGCATCCTAATAATAACTTACATATATCTAAATAAAGCCGTGTTCTTTTTTTCAGTTTTCATTTTTACCCCCATAACATGTTTTTTTTCATCCTCAATCTTTGTTTGGTTGAAAAAAATAATGAGTGAAAAATTAAAATAGGAAAAGAAATGAAAAATAAAATTATTTAATTTGTTAAAAAATTATAAAAAATATGTAAGTATTTTTTATTTTTATGTTTCATTAACCATTCATACATATTGTTAATCCGTCAATTCAATTTTGCTGGAACTGGTACTGGAACTTGTACCAGTCTTTCACTTATTTGATGTTAAAATCTTTCTGGTCTTTTTCTTTACTCTTCATGTAAATTTGTCAAATCAAATCAATGAAAATATCTAGAGGAAGGGTTGATTATAGGGTGAATTTTTTTGCCTTAAAAGAAAAAGCGATTTTGTAAACTAAGAACAGATATAATTCATTGAAAATATCAGTGCTTGTGGAATCTGTCTCAGATAAAACAAGATGCATGGCCCATAGGTTAATAATGCAGTTCCATTCCATTATTGTTACATATCTTATTTCATTAATATCTGGTCAGATTTTCAACTAATGTAGTACATGGGATCAGGAAGCTTAAAAGTCCTGTCTCCAGTGTTGGTTCCCAAAATATCACTCCATTGGTCTCCAATGTTTCCAATGATCTTGTATCCCTGCTCCTCTAGCTTCTTTCTCTCACTTGATTTGTATGTAACTGCTGTTTTACCATTGTAAATACCTGTATCCCTGCAATCAAAATCAGAACCATGTGTAAACTTTCTGTCTGAAGTTCATGATGTTTTAAGTTTTAAATCAGACTGCAATATTCGCTTTATCAGATATTATTCATTCTCTTTCATTCATATGTTAAATTTTAAGTATATAAAGTTTGCAGGATTAATCATACCCTTATGTTAAGACAGTAAATTGATTAAGAATGATTCTGCAGATTCCATAATATTATTTTACAGAATGAGTTTGACAGTATTTAAACTTACAAATTAAGTTTATATTGCATTATATATATTATATTTTCAACATATCTCACAATCACTTGCATTTCTGACCTTAAGATACTGTTACTTTTTTTATATAAAGTTACATTATTCATATCACTCAAACCTTCACCAACCCCATTGGTTGAAATAGAAAACTTCAATGAAGTACAATGTCAAGTTGTCAATAGAGTACGTGTCCCTGAAAACCTGTCTTCTCTCTCACACCTTTTTCTGCTAAGAATTTATTCCCAGTCACTTTATCACTAGCCACCCTAGTGGCCAACTTTACCCTACACCTTTTTATAACATTTTCCTGTTAATCTCTCCAATAATTGCGTAACAGATTATTCAAAAAGTAAACATTCATCACCTTTAAGTAAAAAGTAATATAAAGACTATAAGAAAAATCAGAGTTATTATTAAAGCATATCTAATTATTCTAAGTCATGATCAATAACAGATATCGTTGTTGATAGTATCTCCAATAGCATACTTTTGTTTAGAGCACGTGGACATGGTTTTTTATTTTACCTATGTATAGATTATAGAAAAAGAAACTCACTTGGTAATTAACTTTTCCCATTTGTAGTATCCAGCTTGCTTCAAGTTTGAAGCTGTTGCTTCCAGTTGAGACTGTGGTCTTCCTGTCAAGAACACAATCTTTATGCCAAGACTCACCAATTTCTTGTACAGTTTCAGACTCTCAGGAAGTGCTGGTGCCACCCCAAGATCAGCCCACTCATTAAAAGCTGTTCCATTGTATGGTTCGGCCCTGCAAAGTTTCAAAATCATTCACAATAATCAATGTATGTACTATGTATAACAGATTATCAAAGTAATGAAAAGGAAAAGAGCATACCCAAAACCATGATCAGCATAATATGGGAGATTAGAGAGTGTAGTCTCGTCTATATCAAACACCCATGTGTCTCTGCTAGTGATATTTAAGGTTTTGACATAAAAATAAGCTTCACGGCACACAGTTTTGGAGTCTGATCTATATTGGTCCCCAACAAGATAGTTGCCTATATAGCCTATGCAGTCTGAAGGAACAGATGAGAAGCCAATGATGTTATGTGCTTCGACTCCAAGCATCCAACTTTGGCATGAAACCTCCGGAATGTAGTGGCCACCAAGGCCAGTTTTCATTCGGAGTGGGAAAATTTGGAAGTTTATGCCATGATCATGAGCTTCCTCTGAAGCATGGGATTGGCATGCTGCTACAGCTATAGCAACAAACAAAAGAAACACCTTCATTTTCCTCACTGCTACTTCTTCTACTAACTTATGCACGATCCTTGCATACAGTTTCTCTTCCTTAAATAGACAATAACTTCTTAAGCAACTTTCAAAGTAACTTTCATACAGGATAAAATATTTGTGGACATCTTTCGTTCTTGATAGGTAAAGGTAATTACACAATTTTCAAAAAATAAGTCAATTTAATTTATTATATTTTTAATAAAATATTTTAATTCACATCAAATATAATAATAATAATAAAAATGAGTTTTAAGATAGAAAATAATCTCATTAAACCACGAGAAAAAATTTATATCATTATATATATATATATATATATTAATAAGTTGGTTACATGTTTAAGATATTAATTAATTTGGTTACACGTCTCATATATACGAAATGATTTAAAATTTATTTTTATTATATTTTCATAATCTATTTTAATAAAATTGTTATATTATTTTAATATATTTTATTATTAATTTTTATTTATAATTTTTTTATTTTATTTTATAAGATTTTTAATTTTTTTCTCATTAGTTTTTTACTCATACAGATTAATTAATTTCTATTTTTTTTTCTATTCAAAATTTTAATATATATTTCTATTATATCAATAAAAAACAAAAATATTATTAGTAAATAAAAATATAAATACAAAAATATACTTATATTTTTATTATGATTTATAACATATTTATATTTGTAAACATAATAATAATTTTTTCTTATAATTTTTAAATATAAGATTATATAATTTATTTATAAATAAAAAATAATAATTAAAATTATATAAAATAATAATTATAAAAATAAAAATTATAAAATATTTGTATATTAATTATTTTTTTATTATAAATGGTGTAATAATTATTTTTAAGAAAGAATATTTTATATTTTTTTTAAATTTCATATTTTTTTTAAATTTCATATTTTTATAATAATAAAATCACCTATTTAAATTAAATTATAAATATTATTTGATTTTTTTAAAATTTTATGTTAAATTTAAATAAAATTATAATTTATATTTTAATTTGGATATATTTAATAAAAAATACCAACCACCCTTACACTTCTGATAGAAAACAAAAATTAATTAATATATTAATTTTTATTTTTTTCATTTTAAAATAATATTTTCTATTCTTTATTTTTTTTTATTTTATTTATTTATATTATTATTGTTTGATTTTTAACCTAAAAAAAAGAATATATTGATTTATATATATATATATATATATATATTTAAAGAATGGTCTGTTTTTTAATTTTGCAATATTTATTTCGTTTGTACTGTTTTGGCATGTGTCACTTTCAAATAACAGGCTTTTTCAGTAGCCAACGTGGATGTACTCCTTCCTCTCATACATTTCTCTCAAAAATTTCCACGGTCACACATAATACCTTTTTTTCTTCTTCTTATTATTATTAAAGAATATTATTATTCATTAGTAATATTTTTATTTATTTATAATAATTATTAAGAAATCAATAAATTTTTTATAATAACTTACGTAGAAACTTATAGCTAAAGTATTTGAAATTTGTTGAGTTTTACAGATATTTAATGTACTTTTCTTCTTTTATGAAATCCACCTACTTTCCTAACGTTCAAAAAATTTATTCATATTTTTTAATTGGAAAGATTAAAAAAAATGATTGATGAATACTTTAAGATTCTATATATTCTAAATTACATTTATTTTTTAATATTATTATTTTTAATTTATATTTTATTAAAAAATATAAAATATACATTTAGAAGGATATTAATTGAATATTTTGAAATATATATATATATATATATATATATATATCATTATCCGAAAAGATTTGAAATCTTGATAAAGGTACACCTGTCTCATTAAGACACTCAATACTTATTCAAAAAATTAAAAATTTACTTCAAATTTGTTTTGTATTTTATTTCATTTTTTTAAAATATTTTTTATTTGAGTATCATTTAAGTATTATTGTTTTTTTATTACCTAATAAAATAAAATATAATAAATATAAACCTCTAAAATTACATACATTCTAATAATATCTATTTTTAATATATTTTTATAATATCAATTTTATTAAAAAATATTAATTATATATTTAGAAAGGTATTAGTTAATATTTTGTAAATTTTGAATATATAATCAAAACTTCATCATATATATACAGTGAAAGTGATTGTAATGTACTTTACTTTTTTTTACTATATCTTTTGGGGAAGAGTGTTTTTTTTTTTTCATAACTTTACAATTTTTTTTTTCATAATCTCTCATTTTCTAATTTTCTATCCAAAAAAAACTTAATTTTTTTTCTTAAATTTTGCTTGTTGTCTCTCCTAATTTGTTTTATTATTATTTTTTGTTGTTGTGGATAAGGTCTTTAATGAAATGTCATAATCAAAACCAGCATTTTCATGGTGTATATATTTGTGGAAGGAGAATCTGCGAAAATATTCTTAATAAGCACTTATAACTAGAAAAAAAAAACTATTCAAATATGAAAGTAAAAAAATTATAAATTAAAATTAAATTATATATAAATTAAATTCAAAACAAATTAAAAGAATGAAATTCGACAATTGACTTTAACTGAGGACAACAAAATAATACATTTCTCTTTTTAAATTTTTATAAATATTTGTTATAATTTTTTTTTTCAAGCAAAACATTTATCTGTTTAAACAAATTTCTTCGTAAAGATTTACAATAGAAAAAATAAAAACAAATTTTTTCAAAAACTAAAATTAGTTTATGTAAAAATATAAAATATATAAGTATTCTTTATAAATTAATTTATATAAAAATTGATTTCATATTATATCAAAATTTATTTTATTTTTTGTATTTACTTAATTTTTATACATTATTAAAAAAATTATCCAAATATACCATTAATGAATACTTTTCATAAGTTGAAATAAATCACTAAATGAAGCATTCATGTACAAGTGAGAGACAAATCAATAATGGTAGGTGTGGATAAAAAAAGAGAAATAAAAGAAACCCATGATATATATTATCTTCGTTTTGTTAAATAAATAAAAATAACTCATAAAAAGGTCATTTTCTAATACAAATTTCAAAATTTTTTTCTTCCACATATTATCCTTACAAAATACATAATAGAGGAGAAAAACACAACCTATGTCACTGTTATAATTTTATAAACTCTTAATTGCAGTGGTTCCACCAAATCTATGGATCAAACTCTACTACTCCATGAAGTGAGGTTCCACTTTATAGAAAATTTTTGCAATTATATTATCGAAAAGAAAAGAAACACCCCTTAAAATCTCTTAGATTTTTGTTTTGTCTCACAGAAAGTGACATTCATAGCAATTATTATTACATAAATATCTTATTTCATTCATAAGAGCATTGCAGCTAGACCTCAACTAATGTAGTACATAGGATCAGGAAGTTTAAAGGTCCTGTCCCCAGTGTTGGTTCCCAAAATATCACTCCATTGGTCTCCAATGTTTCCAATGATCTTGTATCCCTGTTCCTCCAGTTTCTTTCTCTCTGTTGATTTGTATGTAACTGCTGTCTTACCATGGTATATAACTGTATCCCTGTAACAAAAACCAACCACATTATATTCTCAAAAATTGTGTATGTTATGTGTCTGAATATTAGATCAATGTTACATGCTATAAAGGAAGCAAAGTACCTTAAGATTACACATTTGGGATATCAACAGAGTTAAAACAAACTAATCATCTAAACTTATATTTGTATCTGCAGATTCTGATGCTACCTAATGCATGATTCCAAGTTATCAGCAAACAACATCATGAAGATAATTTTAACTCTATATTTGTTTCTTTTCACTATCCATGCTTTCCTTGCCCTACCTACCATGTCCCTTTCCCATTACCTGCTACGTTTGTCCTATTCTATGGCTTGTTAATGCTTTCATCAATCAAGAAAACTTTCCTACACCTTTTTATAACCTTTTCTTTCTTTGATGAATAAGAAACAATACAATATTCCAAGAAAATTGGATTTGTTTAAACCTATCTAAGTTGTCTACAGATCAGCAATAATTCAGCTACTTGGTTGTTTTCCTTTTTCAGGCCACACATAATAATTGATGGCATTCAATAAATTCTGAAATATTATTATTGGAGATATCGTTGTTTTTATATATATAAATTTATGCAAATTTTATTTTATAAACCAATTTTATAAAGTTAAACTATACTATAAATTTTTTTCTGTTATGATATTAGAATTTATTTTAACACTAATAATATTATTGTGTCGATTATACACCATTATTCACCCACACATGTCTTATCTTATAATTGTTTTGTTTTATAAATGTTAAAATTGTTGAATTTATTATACACCATTTTTCACTCATATATGTTTTTTTTCGCATATATCTTATTATCTTACAAATATCTAGTTTTATGTTTAAGTTAATAAAATCTCAGAGGTTAAATTTCATCTTATAAACTAATTTTATAAATTTAAATTAAATATAAATTTATTTTTTATTATTATCTTCACAATATATTATACAAATAATGAGACTGAAGTTGATCGATGAAACTCGAGTTTTGTAGTAAAATGAAACTCACTTTAGAATTAGCTTTTCCCATGTGTGGTATCCTGCAAGTTTTAAGTTGGTAGCAGTGACAGCCTTCTGCTCCAGTGGTCTTCCTGTTAAGAACGCAATCTTGATGCCAAGTGACAGCAATTTCTTGTACAGTTTCTGACTTTCTGGTAGTGCTGGTGCCTCACCAAGATCAACCCATTCATTAAACGCTGTCGCATTGTATGGTTCCACCCTACATATCACCAATTTTCAAGATATAATCAACAACATTTTAATACTATTTTCTCATTTTAATAGACTTGAAAAACTTTGCAGGATCATAATACAATTTATGATGTTATATTTTTTTGTTATCTCTATTAAATTGTAAATATTATTATAAGAAATGTTCAGACAGTAGAGTTATCCTTTTTATTTTTTATATATAGTTTGGTTGAAGTGACAGACAGTGACATAACATTAATTTGAAATTGGGTACGTTGAAAACAAAGTAAAAATACATTTAAATAAGTTATAGAAAAATATAAATATATTAACTGTTACTATTTCTTTTAGTTTTAATCAAGCAGAAGGACACTGTCACTAATGAACACCTAAAAAGGTTACTCTTGAGTAGGGCTTAATATCAGAACTTTTTCTCAGTAACAAAACCAAGAATTATAAATCTCAGTCTTCAAACTCAAAACCAAAACTATGAAATAATCACATAGTTACTTAAAAATATCATGATCATATGTGTACGTTTATGTGTTACTGTAAAATAAGACTAGTGTGTACTGTGAAAGTATCATTATAGTAATATTTATATCAGAAAATATGAACTGTAATTAGCAATAACAGAAACAGAAAAACATACCCAAATCCATGGTCTGCATAATATGGGAGATTAGAGAGTGTGGTCTCGTCTATGTCAAACACCCATATGTCTTTGGCAGTGATGTTTAGGGTTTTAACATAATAATAAGCTTCACGACAAACAGTTTTTGAGTCTGATCTATATTGGTCACCAAGAATATAGTTCCCTATGTATCCCTCACAATCTAAAGGAACAGTTTTCCAATCAATCACGTTATGTGCTTCCACACCAAGCCTCCAACTTTGGCATGAAACCTCTGGAATGTAGTGGCCACCATGACCAGTTTTCATTCTCAGAGGGAAAATCTGGAACGTTGAACCATGGTCTGCACCATGACAGTGCCATGCTGCTAAAACTACAGCAACAAAATAAACAAACACCTTCATTCTCCTCACTGTTAATCTTTCACAACTTTTGCAGCTTCATGCCTCTGAGTTTTCTTCTTTAAATAGACATCACCTCAAGCTGCATAAAAGATAAAATATTTCTGAAATCGTACCCATGCCATTTCTTCATGATCCACGTGATATAATATTTTTAGTAATCAAAGAAACACTTAATGCAATCCCAATACCATTTTATATTATTTCTATTTCATTTTGAACTCAAACAGAAGTTAAATACTAATTTAGGATAATCATTGGTTTGAATTTTGATTTTTATCGTTACTTTCTCCCACAAATGATACATTTCCATTTTTTAAAATCATATCATCGTTTTAAACGTGGAATAGTTTAACCTTTCCATTCTTTTCTTAATTCGTAGAACAACGTTTTATGTGTCCCATACCATTTGCAATTTTTTTATTAATATTATATGAATCTCGTAACTTTCATCCACATTAGGTTTGAATTATTAGATTAATTAATATACTTTTAAGTGGGGGTGTTGTACGGTTCATATGTATATATATATCCCTCTTTTTAACGTTTTGTTTGTTTGTTTGTAAGATTATAAGAAAAGTAGAAATCTAAAAGAAGGAACTTTGTGGAAATATACAAATTTAATCATTTGTTTTGGACTAGTAGAAATTGAAAAATTAACCCCACTATATATTTTATTCAATTTAATCTTATGATTAATGAAATCTTCACAGAAATTCTTTAATTTTAAAAAAATAATTAAATTATTTGATTATTTAAAATTTAATAAAGTAATTTTTTCTATAGTAAAATTAAAAAATAATGTAGTTAGTTTTATAAATATCCCTATGAATTGATTATAAGTTATATTTTGTATAAAATAAAATTGTTAATATTTGTATGTTAATGGTTTTATTGTTGGTTTTTAGTGAAAAATGATCATATCATCGTGTTTTCAAAAATAGAAAAATTTGATTAGTTATTTGATTAATAAAGGATTAAATTGAACAAAATCAATAACTAATATAAAAAAATAAATTATGTTTTAATTGTGCAAGTACAAGTGCAGTTCCATTAATGTTGAAAGTGACTATGTGTTATGGGCTTACAAACCCACAGGCCCGTCAAAACTATGTACTTCCAGAACACAAATTTTAAGATGATATTTGTTTATTAGAATTTATTTTAATAATTAGTGTTAATCCTATTAAATAAATAATCAATCAATTAATTGAATATGGCATGTGAAATATTATAATTTCTTTGTATATATTTAATTTGTATAGATAAGAAAAACAATTCTATATTATCTACAAATATTTAGTTTTGACAAAAAAAAAAAAATATATATATATATATATATATATAAATAAGTTGAAGATCTCATATCTATTTATATTATTATTAAAATAGATAATGTAAACAAGTGAAAAATTATTTTTCTTTCAATTTAAAATATATAAATAAATAAAGTCTCATTCTGTATATATAGTTGATTAAAGTGTTTCAAACAAGTTGTAATGTTGTGACAAGGATTAGTATTTGGTTAGTGATTAGTCATAAATATTTAATTAGAAATTCGATACTTTTTTTCGTTTTATTTTCTAGACATCTTAATAGTCCACGAAATTGCTATATTATTTTAATATAATTGAGATAAAAATTCTAGACTTATTATTATTTTTATTTTTTTTACAAATTTTAGTATTTGTTGAATAATAAATACAGTTTTTATTAATTCAAAGTGTCATTGTCTAGATGGAAATATTTGATAATAATTGATAGGACAAGTATGACACACATTTATGTGGAAAGGACAAAATAATTAATGAGATAAGAAAAAAATATACTATTATATCATACTTTAAAACAAAAGGTTACATTATCTTAAATTTAAATTAATAAGTAATTTGCCACACTTACACATATATTACCATCATAACTTACTTTTTAACTTAATAATTTAGCACGAGTTTTCAATTCATAAAAAAATATTCTTTTGGGTCCACTATAATAACATAAAATATAAATATATAGAGATTAGTTAACACTCGTGATCCTTGCAGCAATTTTTTATTTTATAATCTATACCATATCTTTATATTAAATATACTTGGATAATGTGGTAGAATATATATGTTAAAGAAAATGAAATAAAAGTTGAAAATTAAGATTATTTTAAAATTTTTTTATAAACAAGAATATGCAAAAAAATATTTTACACTGACATTATTTACATAAACTATTATATTCATCATAAATTTATAAAAAAAAAAATATAATTCTTTAAACCAATTTAATAGTTAAACCACGTAATATCTTAAATAAAAGATAAATATAATATGTATAAAATCCTATTTTTATTTAAACAAGTTGATAATATTTAAAATTAGTTATTATAAATTTATTATAAATTTTTTATTATCATAAATTTATAAATTTATAAATAAAAGATTAATAGAAATTATAAAAACTAATAAAAATTATTTTTCACAAAAATGAAAAATTTCTCATAAACTAAATTTATAAAAAAAATTTGACAAACAAATTTAAGAATTTTTTTTATAAATAAATAAATAAATTTATAAAAAATTTTCATAAAAATAAATCTGTAAAAAAATATTCTATAAATAATTAATTTTTTTCATAAAAAAATTTGTGAAATTTTTTTTATAAATAAATAATTTATTTTGTAATAATTTACTTTTATTTTGATGTTCCAACACAGATTTTATACACTGCTGATTAACAGCGAAAACATTATTATCACTATACAAATTTTTGGCGGAATTTTCTCTTAACCTCTTATTTAAAAAAAAAAAAATTCTTTTTAAATAATTTTATATATTCATTATAAATATATAAAAGCTTTTATTTTCTTTATTTTGTATTTGTTTATTATATTTTTGGGATAGTTGATTATAGATATGTTTGAAGAATGATTTATAAAGTAGTATATTGTTTTTTCTTCATAGATAGAATGACTTAAATGTTGAATTAATGTCTCTGTTTTTGTTATCGTTAAAAAGTAAAAGTTAGGATTTTTTTATTAAAATATATGGTGATGTATATTTTAACGTTTTTATTGGTATTTTCGATGTTTTCTGTAGTAGTTGTGTTGTGTCATTGAACGTGAGTATTATTGGTTATCTTTAATGTAATTTGTAAAGAGTAGTAGATGTATAAGTTTAATAATAAATCAATGTTTAACCTAAATAATGAGTTGGACCTCAATTTTAAAATGAATGAAAAATTACAATTATGTATAATAACATTAGGTTTAGCTATTTGTTAAAATTTTATAAATAGAAGATTAATTTTATTTATTTTTACGTGGTCCTATTTTTCAAATATATTATCTCGAAGTTGTATTGGGATTTTTTTAGATTTTAGATTTAGAAAAAAAATAAGGAGTTGAAGATATAAAAAAAAATTTCGTGAAGGAATAAATATTTAATTTAAGTTAAAAATTTTCTTTGAGTTAAAGTTTGAGATCTTGAAAATAACTTCTTGTAATATTATTTAAATTTTTTAATATTTTGAACCTAAACTTTTAAAGAATAATACTTAGAAAATGATTAGATTAAAAAATTTGATAAAGAAAGTTATTATTAAAAAATAATATTTTGTTGAAAAATAAATTTTAAATTGATAATAAGATAAATATATCATTATTTTATAAAGTTATATATAAAAATCATTTAATAGTAAAATATATTACGATTAAGAAATATAATTTAATATAAGATCAAACTAGAGTTTTATTATTGATTTATTAATTATAATAATTTTTCAATGAATTATATAATTATAATTTGTATAAGATTAAATGTGAGTTTCAATAAAACATATATTTTGTATGGAAAAATGAATTTAAAATGTTATTTGGGATATTTTGAATTATGTGATTCAAGGCTTAACTTCACTATTTTTAAATATTTTTTTTAATTAAATAAGACTTTCTCGTTTAAAAAATAGTGGGACAAAGGAAGAGATGATCTTTATCAATAGTAATTCTCTTAAGTGACAAGTTAAATGACAAGTTGTCGCTTAAGAAAAAAATCAAGAAAATGATATTTTCACTTGAGTGAAGAGTGTAGTACTCAAGCGAAAATGTTCTAAAAGAGATAAAGTTGTTTTCATACGTTTTACGATATCATGTAGATTACAAGATTAATTGGTAAGGAGTCGATGGGAAAATTGATAGCGGTGCACCTAGGATATAGAAAGGTAGGCCATGATAGGTGAAGGGTACCAATAGTTCTATCATGTGTGTAAGGTGGTTAAGATGGTATTCTTGTAAGGTTTATAATATATTTTGACTACAATATGACTCATAAGTGTTAGTCTTTAAATTTGAGTGTATTAACTCACTTTTTTATCTATGAGATGATTACAATGATCGTTTTAATTATAAAGGAGTAGATAATTCTATAAGAGAAAGAGAGACGTCTAGATCATAGGTGTAGTCTAGAAGATATAGGACATTCAAATAATACTTTTTATATTATTATATGTATGGTGATTAATATTTATTATACAAGAATTACATAATAGTGAAATTTTTTCTTTTGTAATTGATACAAATATATATAATATATTTTGAGTTTATGAAAGTTTATTACTTTGTATTACATACCATTTTAGTAACGATTTCTAGAGTCATATAATTATGGTACTAGAACAAGTAATATTCTTAATAGGTTTAAGAAAGAGTGATCTTCCTTCGAATATGCAATAGAGATTGTAACAATTATGATGCAATAATAAAGTGTATAATGACACAACAACAATAATCAAAATACTAGTAAATTTATGAGGCATAATTCTTTTAAACTCAATAATAACTCAAGCCAGATGCAGCTAAATAATGGTTGAGAGGAGTGGAAATGATTTTTAAGGCTACTACAAGAAGGTGATATTTGTAAGTTATGTGTTGATAAAGGAGGTTGAATTTTGGTGGATAGAAACT
This sequence comes from Macrotyloma uniflorum, assembly GCA_016859785.1. Taxonomy (NCBI): domain Eukaryota; kingdom Viridiplantae; phylum Streptophyta; class Magnoliopsida; order Fabales; family Fabaceae; genus Macrotyloma; species Macrotyloma uniflorum. The sequence continues at coordinate 632,201 of BDMB01000074.1, read as the reverse complement.
TAGTAAATAATGATGACTAGAGGAGAAATTATAAATTAGGAAAATTTCTGACATCAAGTTAGAGAAATATTTTATTAATAGTTTCAAATTTGAGAAAGAGTCAAAGATTTGAAGATTGAGATTGTGTGGCATGTTAGTGCCTAACTATGCCCTAAGTTCAAGCACTTAGCAAGATTCTACACTCTGATAACTTTTGAGGGTGTCATTTTATTACTTTGTACTAAGTTTATTTTAGCCACAATTTTTATATGTTGTAGTGAAAGTGAATGTGAAATTGTACCAGAATACAATGAAGAAGATAGTAAGAAGAATATAAAAGTGGTGTTGATGAAAGCATGTTGTATAATAGTGTTATAAATTTGAATGAAAAACATATATTAATAAAACATATTGTTCACGTGCTAATTGTTTGAATGGAAAAAGTTTACCAGTCAACTGATAAAAGAATCTCTTTTTTATTATTAGAGTTATACAACTTGATATGGTGAATTGTTAAAAATTTCAAATATATCCAATCTCAACATTCTGATTTCATTTTATATGATTCTTGAGATTAGATAAGAATTTTTTAGAAAATATACACATATAAAAACTAGAAAAATAATTTTAAAAAGTTTTAATATTTAAATTGTACAAGTTTTACACATTTATAAGTAATATTAAAATTAATTAATATTAATAAAAAATTAATAAGATGATAAAAATCATCAAATTACTTGAATGGTTAAATAAAATTATTTTAAAATGTAATATATTATTTATTGATCATACAAAAATATTATATTTAACAGATAAAAAGTATAAGAAAAAATATTTTTATATTAATGATTTCGTATTATATAAAAGAGAGTTTGAAACACTTTTTATATATATATATATATATATATATATATATATAACGTGTAAGCATTGAAAAATAATTATTATAATAATAAAAAAATTATCTTAATATAAAAATATGGAATATATTCTAATTATTTCAAGATTTAAGTATTTATTTATTGATGTTAATAATAAAATAAACTTTATATGATATTTACATGTTATAATACAATTTATTTGAACAATGAAATAAAATTGATTTTTGTTATATTTTATTAATAAGATAAAGTGAAACTCTAAATATAATTTAGAAAATATTATAATGAATTTATAAATATGATTAAAAAAATATTATATGTAAGTTTTTCATAATTTTAATAATTTAATGACTCTATTATTTTTTGAGAAAAAAAATTGAATTTTGTTCCCGACATTTAAAACAAGTAGTTTTCATTTTTTTTTTTTAAATATTCAAACTTTAATTTTTTATGAGACTAACATATAGAGATCACATATGAATATTTAAAAAAAGAAAAATAGAGATTAAATCCAATATTTTAAATATTAGTAATTAAAACAAATTTAGGAAATTCGAAAACTGAAAAACACCATCTACTTTTTTTGTTTTTTAATTTCAATTCGGATGTTGTCAGATAATTATTCCATGACCTACTGTAGTGGCCCATTATCCACAACTGGTTGGTCCAATGAACGACTTCGAGTTTTTGCACTACTTTCTCCTTGTCGTTTTATCTATTATCATCTCATCAAAACTTTCAAGATATTCCTCATTCGTTTCCAATTTTTTTAATTTGATTGAAAAAAAAAATTTGATAGATTTAATATAATCTTAAGAAATAGTTTGGAAAAAAACTAGATAGTTTGATTCTATGTTTTTATTAAATAAATTTAAAACTATAGAATAATCATAAACATCGATTTAACAAGTTAAATTCTTATGCATAAATAATCATAAATATAGTTACATCTGCTTAAAGACTTCTTCTTTTTCTTATTATTATTATTATTATATTATTATATCATTATATTATTATTATTATTATTATTATTATTATTATTATTATTATTATTATTATTATTATTATTATTATTATGAAACTACTTCTACTTGAAAATGATGAAAAAAAAAATAGGTTGAAAAAGGATAATCTGTAATTGGAAAAAAGGGTTCATAATTTATTAAAGTCACAAAAGAGAAAACAACGGAGTGTAGTCTCTTAGGTGATTTGTTGAAGATCCGAAGACCAGAAAGTCACATGCATAGATACATAGTTAATGCTCCCATTAGAACACGTAAGGTATCTTATTTCGTAGATAGGAGCAAGCTTGGGATCCTTCAGAGATGATCTACTCAATAGAGTACATGGGGTTGGGAAGCTTAAAGTTCCTGGTTCCCTTGGGTTTTCCCCTCAGATCGGACCATTGGTCTCCAACCACTGCAACAATGTTGTATCCCTGCTGCACCAGCTTAGCCCTCTCAGCCTTCTTGTACTCAAGAGCATTTGGTGCACTGTTAGATGGCTCCCTGCAACCACCAAAACCCATTTCTTTTAATCTTCTTTAACTATTCAAGTAGAATGCATTCATTCTATAGCTAGGGTTTTTAGTTTTTAGTTCTTAGTTCTTAGTTCTTAGTTCTTAGTTCTTAGTTCCTAGTTCCTAGTTCTTAGTTCTTAGTTCCTAGTTCTTAGTTCCTAGTTCTTAGTTCTTAGTTCTTAAAACTATTTCAAATAAACCTAAAACAATTTGGTTGTTAAACTGGAAAGAAGTAGTTAATGCAGTAAAAGGGTTGAAACTCACTTGAGGATCAACTTCTCCCATGTGTCGAAACCAGCCTGCTTTAAGTTGGCTTCAGTTACTTCCCTTTTGTTCTCTTTTCTTCCTGATAATATGATGATCTTGTAGCCAAGACTCACCAGCTTTCTGTAGTTCTTAAGAGTCTCAGGCAAAGCTGGTGCATCACCCTTGAGAACAAACTCTTCATCATAACGTGTGGAATTGAATTTCTCCACTCTATATCACAGAGAATAATCAACACAAAACATCGTTAAAGCAGTTACAAGTGGTGTAGTTTATCAAACTTTCATGCATGACACGAAAACCTTTGCTTCATATTGTTGGTTCCCAAAAGTAGTTCAAAATAAATGATAATAAGGAAAAAGAGAAAAGATGGTATGAAGAGAAAAGAAAAGAGCATACATACCCATATCCATGTTGAGAATAGTATGGGACATTGGAGAGTAAAGTTCCATCAATGCTGAACACAATTACGTCATTGTCATGGACTTCGCGCTCTCTAGCGTAAAAGTAAACTTGTTGGTTAACTGTTTTGGAGTCTGATCTGTATTGTTTTCCTTCAATGTATTTGGCTGTGGCTTCTACACACTCTTCAGGAATGGTTTCCCAGGTTAAGATGTTGCGTGTTTCCGCAGCAAGTCTCCAACTTGCGCATCTTATATCTTGGTAACTCTCATCATCACCATCTGTTTTCAGTAGCAGAGGGAAGCTTCTGAAAGAAGCGCCATGCGATGCTACCAAAAGTGTAGCAAAAACCAACACAACCACCTTCATACTCATCTTTCTCTATCTCTCTCTCTCTCTGTGTTTCTTCTTATCTCAGCTAACTTCTGCATCTTCCTCCTCCACCCTCTCCTTCCTTAAATACACAATGCTTCGCCACCTCCACCACAAATTTTTCTCTTAACTGTAACCTTTTTTTTTACGCTCCAATAATTTGTGGATAGCAAACAATAATGTCGAGATTTTTGTTGATAACCTAGGTGGATGTCTTTGTTTCTTCATACTGTTTAAGTTTTTCTTTTCTTTCGTGATGGTTTTTTCTCTAAATAAATTTATTAGAGTATTCGTTAATATTTTCCTTTTTTGTTTTAAAATTTTTGTTTGTCTCTCTTTTAAAAATCAAATGGGTTGGTTTTCAGAATTTTATAACTAAAATGCATTTATGCTATAAAATTTTGTTGGATCAAGATTTTCTAAATTGAGCATCTTTAAAAAATAAAGTAATATCAAATTTAAGAATGTAAATATAAGGCTATAGTGGTGCCTAGGTTTTTAACAAAATCTGAAAGTGTTAGAATGTTAATAATTAATTTTCTCATCAAGATTATAATCATATATATTAGATGAGTAAAATTCAAGTTTTAAATCTGAATCCATTGGGAATAGTTAATACACGTGATAAATGCATTCACCTACACTTGTACCAAAAAATATCTTTTGAGAAAAAAAAAAAAGATGAAAAATGTAATGAGTAAATAATTGAAACAATAAGGCATTATTATTTGGAGACATATTAGGTTTTTCTTTTATGTTAAGTATTTTTATTATTTATAATATTTATAAACTTTCTTCCATTTTATTACAAGTTTCCATAAGTTTCTAGTAGGGTTTGTAACCATATATTTTCTCCCACCTCCTTCTTCTTCTTCTTGGCATATGCAAGTGTTGTTCATTTTTTCATCAACCTCTTCTTCCTTAACATTCCCAACCCTTTATCTTTTTTTATTTGGATTTGTTTTTGACATGATGGTTGTGGTTGATGTTGTTGCAACATTGTCTTTTTTGGGCAAGGCATAGAAAAAGGTTACTAGTGTGAAATTTGTGCAAATAAACCATTTACAATAATCCTTGTAAAATGTTGAAAAGTGTCTTCACCAGATTCAAACTCCACCACCTCTGCCATAAGTACCCTTCTTTCACTGTTCCTTCTTATCATCTATTAAGTTCAGTATAATAGAATACACTCTCCCCTCTCTTTATATAGGTATGTAAAACTGTTAATAATTTAAGAAAAAAGTAACTACACAAATAAAATGTAATTTTTTTATAATATAAAAATAATTATATGAATAAAATGTCATTTTGTATAATTTAGTTAAAATTACATAATTTTACAACTTCCGTAATTTTTAAAAAGTTCACTTTTAAAATATATATATATATATAATTTGAATGAAAATTATTATTTAAATATAATTTATATCTTTTATCTACAACACAAGTTTATCATGCTTTTTTATCCTTTTATATTCCTATATTATCTTATCCAAATTATGACGTACATACATAAAGAAATTAAATTTATATTGCTTTTAACGGATAAATTATTTAAAAAATTCATATTTTTTTTAAATAAATTTGTGAGTAATTGAAATATAAATTTTTTTCACAATTTTTATAAATTTCTTACTCTCATAAATTTGTCTCATAAATTTGTAAGTAAAAAAATATTTTTTATTATTTTTAAAAAAATTTATAAAAAATTTATCAAAACAAATTAGTGAAAGATTTTTTATAAATAAATTTATGAAAAATTTTCATAAATAAAAGTATATTCTATGGGTAATCAATTTTATTTGTTTATAAAATTAATATTTAAACATAAATTGGTATAAATATTAAAATAATGAAAACTGTACAAATATTAAAAGCTTTAGAGATGATATAATAAAATTTATTATGATATAAAAAAACAATTACTTAAGATATATTGTGGTTTTTTAAAACATTGATAATATTTACGTATATACAATATTTTTTTATTATTTCACTTGTGACTTTTTTTGAAAAGTGTTGCTAACATAATTGAGAAAAGGTAATATATAATCAATTTTTTTTTATAAAAGAATATACTTTTATGCTAGAAATAGTTATTTTAGTATGCCCAAAATATATTATTGATTCTTGAATTTTCTTTTTTCATCTTTTAAACATGAAATGACTATTGCTATAAATATACAGAATGGGATCCAAATACACATCACAATATTTTGTTTTTCCCATTTTTGAAGGGTATATATATTTTGTAAATGTAGTTAACATTTAGTTGAAGAATTGTTGAGAGTAGTGTAATGTTTCTATTTAAGAAATGTCCCACAATCACGTGTCACTTATTGTAATGTCCATGTTCTTTCGTGGAGGATATTGATTGAAATAACCACCTCACATTTTTGTTTCTATAATAATTATGGGAAGCGGAAATTAGACCTTATTTCTCAATTTTTTGAATTTTAAGTTTTTATGAGATATAAATATAATATATAAATAAAGAATAAATTTTAACTTATAAACTATTTTTAAAAATAAATGAAATACTATAATATTTTTTATTATAATATAATATTTATTTTACTAATTTTTAAAATAAAAAAAAAGAAAGAGAATCGAGATTATGACTTTTTAATGCAAACATAATGTAGAAAGCAACATCTAACCTTTCTTATTTTAAAATAATAATAAAAAAACATCGATCATTCAAAATTAAATTTCCTTTCTTTTATTTTCTTTCCAATAAAAAATATAACATTTAAGTTTTTTTTCCACTTTATTTTATTTTAAATAAATAATTATAATTTAAAATTTATTTATGATTTTTTTTTCAATTTTTTTTAATTTTTTTCAATTTTCTTCTAAAAAAAGTAATATATATCATAAATGAAAGTAATTTTTTATAGAAACAAAAAATAAAATGTGATAATAATTAGAAAAATATACTTAAATTTAAAATAAATAAATGAAAAATAGACGCTAAAAAACGAGGTGCATATGGTGAATAATTGTAGGAGAGATTGTACGGAGAAGTTGTGAACCACAGAATCTGAAACGCATAAGGAACACGTTTCAACTATCTCGTACCAAAAATTTCACTATCCACTGCCTGTAATAATAATATCTGTCAGAGGTGGGGTCCTTCCTTTGACAAACACACCTTATCAACAACATTATTATAACACTATTTTATTCTATTATTTATTTATATATATTTAATAAAATAAATACCTGATTTCAAATATTTTTATTTTTAAAAGAAATTAAGATATTTAACATAACAATAATTAGTAGAAATTATTTATTGCGTGCAGATGAATTAAATGGTAAAATATGATTTTAATAAAATAAATAATATATGAAAATAATGATAATTTTGGGTTTTCTCTATCTACCTTATCTTCTGAATTTTTAATATCTATTTTTCTCTTATCCCTCCACAATCAAACACGTTTTACAATTAAAAGTGTGGTGGTGGCTCACACGATTAATGGATGCTGGTGATTCACCACCATCTCTTGTCCTCATTACCCTCCTTTTTTTTTTTCTTTTCAAAAAGTTTCAAACTTTCGATTTCATTTTCGTACATCGGTCACCATTTCTCAACGTGACATTATTCCTTTTTGTTTTTTAACATCTTTTATCCAAAGAGAACGTAGAAGAAAATATTTTTTCAAATATATTTTCTTTTTTTCTTAATTTATTATTACAATATTATTATGCTTTTTCTTTATTATTTTCCACTCCCCACAACTCGTACGTGGTGCCATGGAAGGAAGTAATTGCTTTTCTTCCTTCCAACCCGACACACTCACGTGTCTTTCTATTTTCTTTATTTAATTTTTAACCCAGTTGTAGTTTTCATCAGTATCATTGCTTATCTTCAAATTTAAAACTGAAATTCTAATAACTCCATATTAATATCTGTTATAAATTACAAATTAAAATTCTTATAAAATTGTGTGAAGTGTATGATAATATAAAAATAAATAAAAAAATATGTAAAAAGACAAATAAAAGAGATTAAACATATAATAAATATCTATAAGGGATAATGTAAAAATGAGGATAAATCTAATATTTGCTAAATATATTGAAGAGTTATTAGTAGTTATAATAAATATAATTAAGATAAATTTTAAAGATATAAAATTATAAGACATGTGATGTGATGTGATTTAAGTATAAAATCAAATATAATTAAAAGAAGACAAAACTTTTAATATATATTTGAATGTAGGTATTTATTATATAAAAACGAAGAAATAAGATGATTTTATGAAAATCAAAATAAATAACCTCTCTTCAACCTTTCCTTTCTTATAAGCAGATATCTGTGAAGAAAGATAAAATTTAATATTTTATTTTATTAAATTAAATAATTAAAAAATTATATTAAATAAGAAAAAATTATTAATAATAAATAAAATTAATTATAATAATATTTAATAATAATAATAATAAATTTAAAAATTTAATAATAATAAATAAGATTAATTATAATAATATTAAAATTATATATTTTTTATATTTTTATTTTAATAATAATAAATATTTAAAATAATAATAAAAATATAAAGTTAATATTTAATTTTTTATTTTTTTTTATTTTTTTTCTTTTAATTCAAATAACTTTATTTTTCTTTTTCTTTGTCTTATTTTTTTTTTTTTTCTTTTTTCATTTCATTATACTATATTAGAGTGTGTTTGGGTTAGAGAATGAATTTGAGAAAGTAGGAAATAAAAGAAATAAAGAAAAAGAGAAAAGAAAGTAAAATTGTTTGAATTAAAAGAAAGAGAGTAAAAATGAGTGGAAAGTTAAATATTATTTTTATATTTTTTATTATTTTAAATATTTATTATTATTAAATAAAAAATATAAACAATATATATTTTAATATTATTATAACTAATTTTATTTATTATTATTAAATTTAATATTATTTATTATTGTTATTAAATATAAATATACATAATATATTATTTTAATATTATTATAATTAATTTATTTATTATTAATAATTATTTATTATTTAATTTAATAAAATAAAATAAAAATTAACATATTCAATTATATTATACAACATAGTATAATTTATTATATATTAATTTTTTATATAATTTACATTCTTTAATATATTATATTTATCTTTTTTAACAAATCTCTACTTTTTAGAAGGGAAAGACTAAAGTAATAAATTCATCTTAATTTGCGGGTTATTCGTTTTGATTTTAGTAAAATTATTTTATTTCTTTACTCTTCTACACACTTAAAAATAGATAGTTATGATATATGATTAAGTTGAATAATTTTGCCTACTCAATTATACATTAATAGAATACAAAATATTTCATTTTTCATCATATTACTAAATTATCGTATAAAATCACGTGACATAACAAAATATAACAAAATTAGGTCAAATTGCAAAACAAGATTACAAATCATTATATTATGTTACAACAATCTCCAATTACAAATCAAGTTCTAGATATCATGATAATATAAGAATAAGAAGATAAGAGACATGATAAAATGGAAAAACTTAAAAAATACACTATATAACATGATATAAATATAATAGAATCATAAAAAGACTAAAATACATTTATATATATATATATATATATAATATCATTTAACAATATATTCTTATAAGTTTGTACGATAGATTGTGTGTCGATAATACTATTGTGTTGTGATTGATATGTGAGTCAAATAGTTACAAAAAAAAAAAGACTATATAGTATAATATATAGTGTAAGTGTGGAATTCTTGAGATGTGCTAAATTTGGATATCAAAACTTTAATATTAACCCTATAAAGACCTAGAAGAAAATTAGGTTTACTAAGATGAGTAACTGAGATTAGTGAAGGATGAAAAACTTGAATAACTTTTACAAAAGAGTATAAAAGAAGGGTTAGTGTTCTTCACCCTTCATTTTTCCCCAAAACTCTCCTCTCTTTAGAAACCCTTCTTCTCTAAGTTCTCTATCTTTTCTCTAAGATTTTTCTCCTGTTAATCATTTTTTTCCAAGCCCATGTACTGCATTGAAAAACTCTTGAAGAAGAGAACATTTTTCACCAATTGGAATCTTGATTTGGGTAATGGAAGAGCTAGTAGTAATGTCCAAACTTGTAGATATGTGTTGTAGTGGAAGAACTATATAGTTGAACTTAGAACAAGGTAAGAGAAATTAGTTATTTTAACTCATTTTTGTGAGATTTGTGTTTGTGTGCTTGAAATGCATGTTCTAACTTGTTTCTATGGTGTTTGGATTTCTCGAAATGCTTGGATCTGATGTTAACATAGTATCTTTGCAACTTTACAGAACGTTCTGCATAATCCAGGATTCCTGAACTAAGCGGATTTGTTTTAGAGGTTCTCAGGTTCAGATTTGTTGAGCGGAGCACTTTGCGCTAAACGCATCCGACAAAAAAAAAAAAATATTGAGTGGATATTTCATTGACTAGTTTGTTTTGTTGGACTTTTAATGATGAAAATGATATGTATTCGTGAAAGTTCTAAATATCTAAGTATGATGTGATTTAATACCATGATGTTTATGTTACTCCTAATAAGAGGAGGTTTTTGCCATTGAACTATTAGGGTATGTTTGGATTAGAGAGTGAATTTGAGGAAATGGAAAAAGAAAGAAATAAAGAAAAAGATAAGAGAAAGTGAAGTTGTTTGAATTAAGGAAAAAAAGAGTGGAAAGGAATAGAAAATAAAATAGTATTATTTATTATTAATAATTTTTTAATATTTTTTAAAAATTTATTATTATAATATAATAAAGATATATAGTTTAATATTATTATTAATAAATTTATTAATTATTTTGAATTTATTATTATTATAAAATAAAAAATAAATATTATTATTAATATATTTTTTAATTATTATTATTATAATAAAAAACAAAAAATAAAAAAATATATTATTTTAATATTGTTAATATTTTTTTTAATTATTTATATTAAAATTAAAATAAATAATTATTAACAATTTTATTTAATATTTATTATTATTAAAATTTGTTATTTTAATATTATATTAATTATTTATTATTATAATAATATAAAATATATTAATATTTTAATATATATATATATATATAATTAATTATGTAAGAAACATAATCAATTAGGTGTGAAATTTATAACTTTTATCATATTTCTTTCCTTATATACAAAGAAATTCACTTATATTCGAAAAAAGAGAACGAAAGCAATTTTGTTTTTTCAAATTTGTGTTTTTATCTCTCAATTTTTGAACTTTTGTCACAAATTTTTGCCCTCTATCTTTCTATCTGCTGATCCAAACAATACTTAATATATGAATATTAATAATGTAGTATGTATAGATTTTGAAAATATTTATGAGATATCTAGACATTAATGATGTTCCAAGTCATGTAGACTAAAAACCTGAGGTTGATGGAAGCTCACTAATTATTCCGTAAGGGTAATCGGTGATGTTATCCTGAGGTGATATATTGGTTGTGAGGTGTTGTGGAACAACCCTGAGTGAAAATTAGAAGCTCAGTCATTAGGATGACCCTTGGTCCTTGGATATACTTCAGGTGTTAGTCTTAGATATGCAAAATCCATACAGTCTTACGGAAGTCGTTAATCTAAATTGTGATTGCATTTATGTGGGTAAAGTATTGGGTAGACCCTTACACTATGATTTGTGTTGTTGAAGTTTGTATTGATTGATACCGTGAATATTTTTTTACTAACTTACCATTTTTTTACCTTTATATATTTCTGCGTGATTTTTACTCAAACATACAAAACATACAACAAATTTATTGAAAAACTGTCGTTAAATAAAAATAGGGAAATAGACTCCTAGACTTATGATAATATAAGAAATTTTTTAATTTAATCGATATATTTTGATTAATTCAACCAAGATTATTGTAATAATAATTATAAATTATGTTATGATAATATTGAATAATTAAAACTTGATTTTAAATATATTACAATCTGAATCACATATATAAAAATATTATATAATAAAAAATTGATAAAAATTTACACTATTTATTTTTACTGAAAAAAAATTCATAAATCCTAAATTAATTTGGCAGTAGAAAAATTCATAAATCCTAAATTAATTTGGGAGTAGAAACTAACCTAATACTTGACACCAATATTAAAACTGGATATAAAAAAAAATCGATTCACCTATAATTAAATATTTAATTGACATGAAAAATGTTAATTTTTTATCTTTATATTTCATACTTATGTGAAGGTAAAATATATAATAACCTTTATAATATTATTTTAAAAAGCTCCAGTAATATTTTTATTAAATTCTAATAAAAGTATATAAAAATGTATATTAATAACGTTTTTGGAATGAAAAAAAAAAAAAAACTTAAGTAAAGTATAGCATAAATACTATATTGTTTTAAGTTGTATTTGTAGTTCTATTTTATATATGATGTATTTCATAGAAGATATATTATAAGGGATAAAATTGTTAAATATGATTTAACAACACATACATAAGATGCCAGATTTCTGTTTTGGAATGCAATTTTTGAGAACCACTCACTATTATCCTGCCAATCTTCTGATGTGATTTTCATGTCGTTTCTGATAATTTGAAAAACACCTGACTTTGACCCAACATCATTGCCATGTCCTTTTCTCCACATTATTTTCAATACTTTCCTCTAACCAATCACATTTTTTCCTTCCCTTTCTCATCAAACCTGAAATTTTCTATGATGGACACCTGTTTCGTTACTCTCTGAAATTTATAAATAAATTTATTAGATTTTAATTTTTCAAGTTCTTGCATCAACTATATTAAGAACTACAATAAAAATGATTTTGAAACAGATAAAATTTAGAAGAAAAATTAAAATGACAGAAATTTTAATTTTAGAATTTTATTTGACATCTTTTTAATTTTAAGAATTGTTATAATCATTTTCTCTATATAAAAATTATCAGCTTATGTAAACAAATTCATAAAATTACTATCTTTGATATTTTTTTACATAATACAAAATATTAATATACCAAATCCATATTAGAGTTATACTATGAAACCGTTCTAATAAAATCAATTAGTATTTCTTATAGAGGATAATTTATGTGAAATATTCTAACAAAACCTCAAAAACTCTATATAAAATTACTTCTGATTTGTTTATATTTGAATATAATAAAATTAAACTACAATATAATAATAATAATAATAATAATAATAATAAACCTTCAAAATATATTATTATTATTATTATTTATTTAAATATATTAATTAAAGAATTTTGAAAAGAAAAAGACTTAAAACCCAATTACCTCTCTATGTATATACTTCCCATCTTTAATACTTAAATTCATATTATTCTCTATATTAGAAAGTAAATTGTTTTAACTTATCCTTTTAATTTTATTTTGGTATATTTTTTTCTTATTTTTTTAATTGATTTCCTTACAAAAATATTCACTTTAAATTTTATTATTTTGTTTTTGGTAGAGGAGAATTTTTAGAGTCTATAATTATTTTTTTTTTCTTATAATGAGGTATTTTATTTTTTATTTTATTATTTGATTTGTTGTATTAAATGTGATAAATATGATGTATGTAGTTAATAAAAGTTGAAAATATGATTATGGTGTTGTTTTGTATTTGAAAAAAATTATTTTTAAAAAATGTGAATTTTACTAACTTAAAATGGTTCAGATACTTTTAAATATCAAACTCACTAAATTTAAATTACTCAGTATAGGATCATTTTTCAAAAAGAAAAAAAAGCAAAAATTTGTCCAATAGATTTAAACTTGAGAGTTAACCCAAAATTTTCTCAATTTCATTTTTTTAACCTAATTTTTTCTATTTTTACTCCAAATATATCCTATTTGAAATAATTTGTTATAATAATAATTATTGACTTATATTGCTTAAATGGTATGATTTTATTATTTTTATGAGAATTATGAATATGATAAACATAGTTGTTATGTTAATAAAGTTTTATTACATAAAATAAAAGAAGTGATGATTAGTATTACACAAGTAACAAAATGACTTAAATAATTATTGAAATAATATTTCGTGATAAGAATTTGGAATTATTTAGATGATCGAGAAGTTGTAGAAATTTAGAGATTTGTGTGATTTAAAGTCTTTTGTTTTTGTGTGAATGATTTACAAAAATAGTATATATCCATAAAGTTTTGAGAACTTAGTGGAAATGGAGAGTGGTGGAGTATCATAAGTATTGATATGTAATATATGCTTGGGGATAAGCCTCACACTCTATTTTTAATTAAATGATAGTTGAAAATTGTAAAAAAGTATGAAAGTAAAAGAAGAATTTATGTTATATTAATTTAAATTGTTTTAGGTGTGATTATCAATTATCATATTGAATGCAAATTATTTGTATATCAATTAAATTTATGAATAAAAAAAATTTATCATTATATATAACATTTTCAAGACAAATGTATGAATTATCGTTAATATTTTAGAATAATAGACATGTAGTATAATTATAGTATTAATAAATTATTTTGAAAGTATCAACAAATAAGATCTCATAAATATCATGTAACCTTCAATTTAGATGATCCGATTTTGTCATCTCTATAAATAAACCTATATCGTTGTAAAATACTTTTTCATTTTAAAAATAATAGAAGAATAATTAACTTTTTTATATATATATATATATATTAATTTTACAAATTTCTCTACATAATAAAAAAAATAATTTAAAATTTTATCTTAAAATTTTATAATATTTAAGTAAAACTTTATTTTATAAAAAAATTTGGAATATTTTTTTAAAAAAAATTATAAAAATTATTTTATTTATAAATTTCACTGTACCTAATTTACAATTCAATCTAATTAGTACTATATAAAGGGTGATCTATGTAATATTATGTAATATCCCTTTCTTCTTTTTTTTCTTTCTTCCCCCCCTTTGTTCATTATTTTGAAAAGAAATTTTACTAATAATTAATGTTGATCGATAAAAGTCAAATGTTTTATATGTAGAAATAATTAGTTGAAAGTTAAAATTAGATTATCAGGTTATGGTTAAATTAATTAATCAAATGAGTATAAAATTAAAATATATAAATTTAGGATTAAAATAAATTGATAAATATATACAATAAAAAGTTAATTAAATAGACAAGTGTATGAAACCGTGTCAATGTTTTCTCTTTTCTTTCTAATTGGGCTTAAAAACCACTCTAAGCCCAAATCTGTGAGGGTCTGGTTCTGTGCGGACAAGAGGGCTTTTACTTCTTTTTTTATTTGGATAAATATTTCAATTAATAATAAATATAAAATTTATTTTAAAATGAATAATATTTAATAATTTAAAAGTATCATTTATAATATACTTTAGTTAATATTAGTTCAAATCAATAATAACTTTTTTTTCCTTAATTAATATTGGGCGATATTATTTTTAATTGATGCTGATCACCATTATTTTAGTTAATATCAGATCAAATTATTTTTTTGAAATCTTTGTCGGATTTTGTTGTCTTCAACTAATGTTAATTGGTTTTTTTTTCAAACTAACAAAAAATTCTAACCAAAATTAATCAAGGTTATTTTCAATACATAATAAAAGAAAAGTTATAACCATTTTTTAAAAAAAATAACATTAATGATATTGATTAAAAAAATAATAAATATAAATAAAACTAATCACATATTAAAAAAAAAATATTAACATGATTAAAAATAACTTTAGTAATATTGGTTGAAAAAAATCTATTAATATTAATTGAAAAATATTGAAAAATAATATATATATATATATATATATATATATAAAAGAATATAGTAGAAATTAGTGTAATCAATTAGAAGTTTAAAAGTTTAATTAGTAAAGATGAGAAAAAATTATAAACAGGAAATTAAATTTTTCTCCACTTATTACTCTAAATTCTTTATTTTTCTAAAACTCATTCTTCTAAAATTTTTTTTCTTCTTTGTAAAATTTCTTATCCATCTTTCCTTCTTTTTCTAGACCCGAGTATGCTGTTGAAAAACTTTTGAAGAGAGGATCATGCCATTATATAACTAGATTTGGGTAAATTTTTTATACCAAAAAAACCTTTATATGTTAGGGTCTGGAGTTGTTCTTGAGGTTCCTTCATCATTTTAAGTCTACTTAAAATAATGGGGAAAAAATAGTAGTTTGTATAGAAACATTATCCCATTGAATTCTGATACTGCAAATGAAAGAAGAATATCATCTTTCTTGAAATATATTAATGTTATCAGTAATAAAAAAAGATATATTTATATGGACAAATCAACTAAAAATCATGAATATTACATAATCAGTTCTACTTGTTATTAAAAAAAACTCAATAATTTATAATAAAAGACTTCAAAGAATTAGTATAATTATGTTTTTAAGATTTATTTTAAACTAATAGATTATTTTCTTCCGAAGAACAAAGAAAAAAACCACATATTTCTAATTAGAACACAACAACTAGATTTATTAATTCACTAAAGTCATAAAGAAAAAACAACATTGTTGAGTCTCCAACTAGTGTTTCAAAGTACATCCCAACAACATAAAGTCACATGCAGCGTCCCAATTTGTTAGATTTTATTTCATAATTGGGAGCAAAGTTAGAGCTTGAAAGCTCAATCATAGTACAAGGGATTTGGAAGCTTAAAGGTCCTAAACCCTCTTACATCTCCCACAAGATCACTCCATTGGTCTCCAATGTTTCCAACCACTCTGTATCCCTCATTCGCCAGTTTCCTTCTCTCAGAAGCTTTGAAAGCTTTTGATAACTTACCAGAGTATGTGGCTGGATCCCTACAACCAAAAACCCTCACATTGTTCATCACATAACATAATATATGAAAACATGTTTAGATTTACAATGTAAAGAACCTTTCTGGAAAGAGGAAACTTACCTGGCAATTAACTTTTCCCATGTGTGGAATCCAACATCCTTTAAGTTGGAAATAGTTACATCCTTCAGATCCAGTGGTCTTTCTGTCAAGAACACAATTTTGATCCCAAGAGACAACAGTTTGTTGTACAGTTTAAGAGTTTCTGGCAGTGCAAATGCCTCACCATAGGACACCCAGATCTTAAACGCAGTAGCATTATGTTTCTCCACCCTACCACCAAAACATTCATGAACAAAGTTCCAAAATTTATACATGTTAAGCATAGAATAGAACACATGAAGTGGTGTATATTCTAAAGAGACAGAAACACACAGAAAATAATTGAAAAGCAAAGAGGGTATCAGAGAACACACCCAAAACCATGGTTGGCAAAATATTGGAGATTAGAGAGAGTGGTGTCATCAACATCAAACACAAATACGTCTTTGTTAGTAAGATTAAGAGTTTTAGCATAAAAGTAAGCCTCACGGCAAACAGTTTTGGAGTCTGATCTATATTGGTCACCAAGAAGGTAGTCAGCTATGTATTCTTGGCATGGTGCAGGAACAGTTTCCCATTTGATGAGGTTGTTTGCCTCTACACCAAGCCTCCAACTTTGGCATGATACCTCAGTAGGGTACTGCTCACTGTACCCAGTTTTCATTCGCAGAGGGAACACTTGGTAGAGTGAACCATGGCATGGCCATGTCACCAGAAACGAAGCAACAAACAAAACCAGAACTTTCATGTTCATCTCACTCTTTTTCTATCACAACAACAAACTCTTGCACTTATCTTTATCAGGGTTTCGTTCATTAAATAGACAATCACACAAGCAAGAAGGAGGTGATAAGGGGTGAGAGAAAAAAAAATCTAAATTATAAAATTTTCATTGAAAATGTTACTTACTCTCTTTTAAGTCATGATGTTTATAGTTAATGTAATTTAGTTGAAAGAAAAAAAATATAAAAGTTAACTTTAAAAGTTATTTTATTTTTAATATTATTATTATTATTAGTAATTAATAATATTTAAATATGTTCAGCTATTAAATAATGATTCACATGTCATAAAATTCTCATTCTGTGTTTTGAAATATGTGCTGTTTCGTTTATCCAACCCACAACCCACGTTTTCCACGGATAAACAGTTTTATATTGCAAGAATAATGAAAGAATGAGAATGTTTTTTTACTATATTTTCTTAATTTTTACTCTCTTAATCGATTGTTTTTAGTTTAATTATATTTTTAATTTTAAAATTTGAAATAAATCTTTTTTTAATCTTTCACATTAACCTGCTAGAATACGTAATTTCTAGAAAAATAATGTTTTAAAATGAGTTATAAATTTAAAATAATAAAGTGACTTGTTTAGATGTCAAATCCTAAAATTTTTTTAATGATAGGAAAAGTTTACTTTGATTTTCTTCAAGCGAAATAAAGGAACTTTATCTAAATAAAGGTTTTTAATTTTGAAATAATTAAAGTACTTAAATTCTTGTGTATAATAACTTTCTTGAAATTTTGAAATCCCTTTCTGAGTTTAAACTTAATACTAGATTATATAGAGGTGTAAAATTATTATTGTGAAGAATAAGATAATGATATAATATTTTATAAATTGTTGGGGGATAAATATATTTTTGATAATTAATTTGTTAGATAATTAGCAAATGAAATAATTGGCAAGAGGGAAACTACCTAGGAAGAATTTCAGTAGATATAATTTATATACATTTTACTATTTTTCATTTGTTTTATAAATTTTTAACTGTTTAGAAATACTTTGAAATGCTAATATAAATAGGTAGTAGTTTCTAGAATTATTGTATTTATCTTTAATAGACTCTTTGAAATAAATTAGATAAATAAAAATGTTGAAAAATAAAATAAAAATCTTAAAAATGTATAGTTGAAATGTAAAAAAAATAAAAATAAAAGGGTAGAGAAAAGTAGAAATAAATAAAAAATAAATAAGAAAAATTCTGATTAAATTCACTTCCTTTTTAATTATTTATTTTTATTTTTCACCAATCATAAAAATATAAATTCATATTTCAATTATCTAAAAAAAATCATTCTTTCAATTTCTATTTTTCTCCATCCAATTAAATATACCATAAGTTAAAATTTTGACAACATGTTTTTTTTAAAAAATGTCAACAATTAAAAAATATTTTATACCACATTTAAAATTTTGAATACAAATTTAAAATAAAATTTAAATGTTTAAAATTTTTTAATTATAAGACAATTTATATTAATAAATATTTATGTGTAAAATGAAGAGTATAGGAAGGTACAAATTGGATAGCTATTGAGATGTTGAATCCGTACATATATTAGGTGAATTTTGGAGTGTTCTTGCAGAATGCAGAGTTTGTTTTGGGACCACAGAACAGAAGAAGAAAGCAAAAATTTGCTTTATTCCATGACAAAAGTAACTCCTCATCCAATGCTATTTGAATAGTGTCAGGCCCATACTTTTGACCTATAAATTCATAGTACAAATATGAATTATGATAGACCTGAATCCTCTGTACCTAAAATTAGTAGCCATATTCTCAGTAAAGTTAAACTGGTTGGTGGGTGGCTTCTGCTAAACCAAAACTTCTATTCCATTTTTGTTAAACACAGATCTCTTCTTAATTACTATGTTTCAAAAACAAAAACTATACTTATATTTTTTAATATAGAAAGTTACTCATAAATTGATCTCATTAGAGATACCATATCTTGATTAGTTTTGAAAAAATATAAGTTCAGACATGTTTAGTAGTTACTGTGGCCATGCTGATAAATTTAATTTTACCATTTGTATTCAATTATATGCATGATTCAGTGTACCTCATGCCCACCTAAACATTAGGATAATTTGATTCTCCAAAATCAAATGTTTTCTTGTTGTTTCAGAAATTAACTTCAATAAACTATCAAAGACCAGTTTCTAAATGCATCAACAACATAACTCATATATTATCAAAGAGATGCAAAAAGTTACTTAGTGCTCCTACTTTAACTCTCTCCATTAGTACATTACATATCTTATTTCATAGTAGAAGCTAAATTGGTTGAGTCTTGAAACATCAACCAATGTAGTACATGGGATTAGGCAGCTTAAAGGTCCTAAAGCCTCTGGTACTTCCCATCATGTCTGTCCATTGGTCGCCAATGTTTCCAATGATTTTGTATCCACTTTCCTCCAACTTCCTCCTCTCACTTGCTTTGTAGGTAAGTGTTGATTTCCCAACATATGCAGCTGGATCCCTGCAACCAAAACCAAGTCAAGTCTATCATTTGAATGACCAAAACCTGTTTCTAAATCTTCTCTCAACTGCATGAACTCATATTTAACATTATTGACCTTACAACAAGCATTTAGATCTAACATTTTATGTATGAGACAATGATAAAAAGTTTTAATAGAAAAATGAACCTCACCTCAGGATTAATTGTTCCCATTTATCATATCCAACATCCTTTAAGTTTGCCTCAGTTATAGCCCTCTGAGACACTGATCTTTCGCTTATGAAAACAACTTTGATGCCAAGAGACAACAGTTTTTCATACAGAACAAGAGTCTCAGGCAGTGCATATGCCTTTCCTTCAGCAACCCAGATAGCAAATGCCGTTGCATTATATCGCTCTCCCCTATATCATCAAATTATTCGACCAAAAATGTTAACTTTTAGAATAACATACAAGATAAAAACAAACCTACACTTTTATGAGAATGTGATTAGCAAAAATGAAATGGGAAACCTACCCAAATCCATGTTCAGAAAGATATTGCAGATTAGAGAGCAAAGTCTCATCTATGTCGAAGACAAATACATCTTTGTCAGTGATGTTTAGGGTTTTAGCATAAAAGTAAGCTTCACGGCAAACAGTTTTTGAGTCTGATCTATATTGGTTGCCTTGAACGTAGTCAGCTACGAACTCTTGGCATGCTTCAGGAACAGTTTTCCATTTGATGAGGTTGTGTGTTTCCACACCAAGCCTCCAACTTCGGCATATAACCTCCGCAGAGTACTGGCCAACATGGCCGGTCTTCATTAGGAGAGGGTAGGTTTGGTAGTCTGAGGCATGAGTTTTGCATGCTAGAAGAACTAAAGCAACCAACAAAACAAGGACCTTCATCTTTGATCTATCGCACTCTTTCAGCTTTCACAACAGACTCTACCTTGTTCAAGAGGGGTTCTATTCTTTAAATACACAAAATATACACTTACACCTTTTTTTTTCTTACATCTTTATAAATATTTTTTTTTTCATAATAAAATTAAAGGATAGATTAATCATAAATACGATATACTCAATAACTAATAATTATTATACGAATATATAAAAAAAATAAAAAATAAACATTTTTAAAAGATTATTTAGATGAGATAATTTAAGAGAATATATATATATATATATATATATATATATATATATAAAAAGTTAGTGTAAAGAATAGATTCTTATTATTTTTTAAAAAAATACATCAATGGCAAACTTACATCCAAGAAAAGAATAATTTAGACATGAAATTATGATTTGCTCATCGCTATCTGCGCTAAATAAAATTATTTGCATAAACAATTTTTACTGAGACTTAGTTTCGTTAAATATCTTTTAAAATGTTCGCTAAATTATAAGTATAACGTGTTTTAAAAAATACTATGTAAATTTGTTAATATTAAAAAAATAGTAATTATATATATATATATATATATTCAAATATCAATGCATAAATAATGTTGCTTCAACTCAATTTTTGAATGAAACAAGATGATATTAAAAAATAATTTTAAAATTTTTATTTTTATTTTTAGAATTTAATATTTAAAAATTAAAATCATACTATCTAAATTTTAAAAATTAAAATAAAATATTTTAAATTTAAAAGACCAAAATTAAAATTTTCCTAATACTCAAAGATTAAAAACCAAAATAGACACCTTTGTATTCCTAAATAGTGTGATACAAATACAAAACAAAACCAGAGGAAGTATGAGACAACTGAAATTTTAAAATATCTATAGGCTATTTTTAAAAAGTTTGTACAGTTATATATTTAATCTAGTGTCTTGAGAACAAGTCTAGTAGACAAGTTTATAACAAGTTTAATCTAATTGAACCATATTGTAAGTAAATTGAATTTTATATTTTAATCCATTACCAATAAATTTTGATCCACTTTAACCATTCTTTTTTGTATTTTGATAAGGACTTAATTAGTACTATAATGGAAGATTCACTACAATAATGTTCCTTCACTGGGAAGAGAAAAAAGAAAGAAAAAAAAGAAACACCTTACAAATCTTACATAATTAATTAAGCTTTTTAATATCATCATTGAGTTTTGTTTTATAATTAATTATGAACTATTTTTTTACCTCTTTTTATGTTTTTTTTATTAAGAAAATAAATAAAACTAATGATTCTTATTAGAACGGGATACTTCAAGATAATATTTGTGGTTTTTTTTATCTATGTTCGATTAGTAATTCTGAGTCCTTTACATTCTACAGTAGAGAGGGATACACGTAAACACGCTCCGATACTCAAGTCAGTAAATATTTAATAAATGTTATTGTGTATTCGATAGGAATAGGAATCCATATTTCTCATTTATTACTCTTATTCATATTATTCTTTGTGGATCTTACTTGGTGGACATTATTTAGGATTTGTACACCTTGTTTATCCTTATTATTATATTACTTAATATATGATTAGTGCTTAACTTTGTTTATGTCTAAATAGGTGGTGCCTCACAAGCTGAGAGGGCTTGGGCCAATTAGTTGCTATGTTTTTTTGCTTATTCTTGGATACTTGACTGAAGAGGTTTCAATTTGCTAACACCTAACTAATATGGACAGACTGAGAAGGTTTCGGTTTGCTCCCTGTACACTGGCCCCTCAAGTCTCAAATTATTGAACATTGACTGGTTATCGGTACAGGGACAATATGACGAGTCCATAGTAAGAGCGATGTAGAGACTAAATGATGAGTTAAAAAATTGTCCTTTGGAGGGAATTTTTTGAACGTGAAGTGAGAAAGTTTCCCACTTTTTTAAGGGGATAGTTTGTTTGAGACAGTTTGTGAAATTCAAAGCATTACCTCCATTCGCCCCCATTGTCCTTTACCTTAGTTTCGACCATCATCTCCCCTTTTCACAAATTTTTTTAAGTGTCCCACCTGCACTAATTCTTCAATCTTGTTCTTCAAGACCATGCATTCTTCAGTAAAGTGCCCATAGTATTGGTGATAGCGGCAATGCTTACTGAGATTTGCATTTGATGGGGATGAGACATTTTTTGGTGCTTGGATTAAATATGCATTTAGGGTTTCTTCAAGTGCTATCTCCCTCTCCACAATCAAAGGTGTGTAATGGGAGAATCGAGGTGTTCTCGATTTTTTTGGCCTTGTGTGAAATTGCACCACTTTTCCTTTTTCTCTATCAATCTCCTTCCTCTCTTGTTCCCTTTTCTCTCTGAGTTCCTTTCGGCTTTGTGCACAAAACTCACGCAACTCCTCCAATTGCATGAACTTTGATGCTCTATTTCTTAGTTCATCCATGTTTGCTGTTGATTTCTTGCATAGGCTGTCAACAAAAGGCCTTGGCTCGATGGCTGTAACCATATGGTTCAGAGCTACCTCAAGATTGAGGTTTTGGATTTTCAACGCTATCTTCCTGAATCTTTCCATGAAAGCTCTTAATGACTCATCCTTTTCTTACCTAATGTTGACCAGTGTAATGAATGTCAAGTAGTGTGACTGACGAGCTGCAAATTGTATTCCAAACTTAGCAACTAAGGTGTTGAATCAGTCTGTTAAGTGTGGGGGTAGTCTTATGAACCAGCTTAGGGTTGCTTCTTTTAGTAATGTCGGAAAGATTCTACAAAACACTACATCCTTTGTGGTGTAAAGACTGACTTGAGTCACATAAACATCTATGTGCTCGTTTGGGTTAGTCGTCCCATCATAGTTGTCAATAGTTAAGTTCTTCCACTACACTGGCAGTGGTGTTTTCATTATCCTGTCTGTGAAGGGGTGTCTCCTTTCGTCGCTAAGCATTTGTGAGGCCGAGACAGTGGTGCAATACAACCCGCCCTTGTAACTCCTTCCTTCTTGGCTGCCATCGGAGGTTGAGGCCATGACGAGTGAGATTGTGCATGGAATACTATGATTCCCCAAGACAATAATAATAATGTAGCACAGTGGGAACCAAGATATCAATCCAAGGAAGTAAAGAGTAAAGAGGAATAAGAGATGAGTGATTCAAATGAGTGAAAAATGCATGAAATGAATGAAATGCAACCTAAAAATCAAGTTAAAACTAAATGAACCTAAATGGGGTTAGAATCTATATGGTATGAATGAAATGGAAAACAGAATGATAATTAAAAAGATGCAATGCAAATCAGTACAGATTTCACAATTTAACCAACTCAAAATCAAGTTAAGAGCACTCACCTTTGGTAAAAAATTCAAGTTGGTCAAAACTGTGAAGTAGCTGCACCAAATGTTAGTAAACAACAAAANAGTTGGTCGAGAGTCAAAAATCTGGCTAGGTTTTGGTGCACCAAATGCACCACTCTCGGTCAACTATGAAAATATTTTTGATTTTCAAAATTCTGGATGGACAGATGTGTTTAAATGGATGAAAGAATGAAGTGGTAAAAATCTGGTTCGGGCAAAGTTGAAGATGGCTAAGCCAAAATGCAAGATCAAGTTTTGACCAAGCCAAAAACTAGCCAAAAATGGATGGCTCTCGGTCAGAGCTCAATCTGGACAACTTTTCTCGAACCAAAATCTTAGGGTGGCTTGGAAATATGGAGGGTTGGTCGAGTGAAATGTGGTTATTTTTGGGTTTTGGGGTTTCTAAGTGGGAGATGGCTCAATGGAGGGTGTTTTGGTGCGTTTTTGGCTCAAAACTGACCTAGAAAATGACTAAGCTGGTTTAGACCCAAAAACAGTGGCAAATAAAAGGTATGAATATGTGAATGAATGAACCAAAGTTTGTTTTTGATTTTTCTAATTTTTCAGGGGGGTTTTGTGGAATTAAAGTGTAGCACAATGGATGAAAATGGACCTAAGACTAACCTAAACTAGTGCAGAATTTAAAACAGTGGCAAAACTCATAAATCTACACTAAAAAGAAGTATTTAAAGAAAGCATTAAGGCTACTCTAGCGTGACAAAAGCATGTAAATCACTACACTACTATGCGCATGAAATTTAAAGAAAGCATGAACCAAAATCAAGGCATAATGATGTTGGTGCTCAAGCCTATCCTAAGGTTTGTAATTCAAGACATTGTGAGAATTTATCAACCTCTAAACCCTCACCATAGATGCGCACAAGGTACTTTCTAGATCAAACCACCAACCGGTAGGCCTTTACTAGATAAACCAAGTCAAGAACACAAAGCAAGGCATAGTGTAGCATGCATCATCATTTTCCCTAATTTCAATTCGGTAAATTCTAACCTAAAGCATCAAATTCTTAAAGAAAGCATTAAAGAGAAGATGCAAAGAATACAGAACAGATCATAACACAAGAGAATCAATGGAAGAAGGAAACGAAATCATATACACATATGAGAACACAATGGTGCGCGCAAGAGAAGAAGATGAAGGAAGCCATGGATGCATGAAGAAAAGAGAGAGAATTCGAAAAGCTCTGCATTAGATCTGAATGTAAACTTCACAACTTATGTTTTAGATATGAGTTTTTACAATATATACCTAGGCACAACTTAATTACAATAGAAACGAAGCACACAATCAAAGTTACATAGAATTTGAAACGTTTTGGCGCGCAAGCACACGTGGGATGCATTTCAGCTGACTTGAAACGCGCCCAGATTCTTCGTTTTGGCTCCAAATGCGATGATTCAAAAGCCACTAGAAAGCTCTATGAGTTAAATTTAAAACGCCACCGTTCCGACCTCATTTGGCTTTGTGGCGCGCTCTCCATAAATAAAACACTGAGAGGTGTTCATTGGGCCAGTTAGGCCTGGTAAACCTCACTTAATAAAATTATAGAAATTTCAATTCAAGTCCAAATTATATGAAATCAGCGCCCAATTGAAGCCCATTAAGTTAGGAAATCAGCCTGACAAGTTTCACTTAATTTGGAGGTCAAATAAATCCGGAAGCCCAATTTTAGCACAGGGAACTCATGTGGAACACGCCAGCCGCGTGAGCTTGCACAAGCGCCAACTTTAAATGCATGTAGAATCTTCAAATCTTATCCAATTCACACGCTTCAAATTTTGGTTTTCAGCTTAACATGTCTATTTTAATATGCAACTGGAACCATTGAATTTGGACCTCTGTAGAAAATATGATAAATAAAACAGTGAACTATGTCAGTTTCAAGTTAAGGCAAAATAATGCATAATTTACTGTTTTTACATATAATTTAGAGTTACGGCTTTAAATGGCTCTCTAGGTCAAATAACACTTAATTTATCCTTGTTAACAACTTATAAACATTAACATAACCTTATTAGATAATTAAAATATGATAAATATTTGTCTCATCAGGGTAGTCTTATGAACCAGCTTAGGGTTGCTTCTTTTAGTAATGTCGGAAAGACTCTACAAAACACTACATTCTTTGTGGTGTAAAGACTGACTTGAGTCACATAAACATCTATGTGCTCGTTTGGGTTAGTCGTCCCATCATAGTTGTCAATAGTTAAGTTCTTCCACTACACTGGCAGTGGTGTTTTCATTATCCTGTCTGTGAAGGGGTGTCTCCTTTCGTCGCTAAGCATTTGTGAGGCCGAGACAGTGGTGCAATACAACCCGCCCTTGTAACTCCTTCCTTCTTGGCTGCCATCGGAGGTTGAGGCCATGACGAGTGAGATTGTGCATGGACTTCAGTGTGAAGAAGCACCCTCCTTCTCTTCTAGCCTTCTCTTCGCTCATGCATTCTCTTACCTTAACTCATCCATTTCCTCAACACTTCTCTTCTTCAACTTGCTTAGTTCAGCAAGGAGGAACTTCCCCTCATCCTCCATTTTCTCCGTGACCCTTTTTGTCTCTTCTTGACTTGTCATATTTTTTGTAAAAACCATCTTGGTTGTTCTAATCGGCCCTACATGGGCACCAAATGTTCTTATTGAAATTGGATACTTCAATACATGTTTTCACTAGTCTATATTCCTTGTCTTCCTTGATGTTTATTTGGTGAGTAATTTCAAATCCTTTACATTTGGTAGTAGGGAAGAGTACTTGCAAAGGCGTTCTGACACTCAAGTGTCCAACAAATGTCACAGTATATTCAATGGAAATCAAAATTCATACCTCACATTTATTATTTTTATTTATATTACTCGTTGTAAATTTTACTTACTAAGCCTAATTTAGAGTTTTTATACCTTATTTATCTTTACTGTTATATATTACTTAATTTATGATTAATGCTTAACCTTGTTTATGTTTGATCATATGGTGTTTCATTAGCAAAGAAGATTTCAGTCAAAATTAGTTGTTATGCTTTGTTCTTATTCTTTATACTTGATTAAACAAGTTTCGGTTTGTTAGTATCCGACTTATATGAAGAGACCAAATCTTGGTCTATTCCCTATACACTAATAATAATAAATATATAATAAAATAGAAAAAAAAATGAAAGAATTTAGATGATATGGAGTAGAAATATGCAAAAGAAAAGATTTAAAATTATTTATTGTGTTGTGCCTTCTTACTTTGCTGTTGGTATATCCATGCATGTGTACGAAGATTTTTTTTATAATAAAATAATTGACAGAATAAAATAATAGTAATAAAAATTATTAATAAAAATAATAAATAATAATAATAAAAAATTTTAACCATAAAAGTAATAAATAATAGATAAAATAATAATAATAATAAATAATAATTAAATAAACACTCTTATCTTTTAAAAATTATTTTCTAACTAAATAATTTAAATGGCTGACACTTGATATTTATTTGTTAGTTTTACGGAATCGTACAACTTTTAATGTATTCCATATAAATTTTTAATTTAAAATAAAAGTAAGAAAATAAATTTGATTTTTTTAGATGTAATTTAAAATTACTTTTGATAAACATAAATATAACATTTTGTAAAATATAAAAATTTATATAAAATTTATTTATTTATTTCAATCATATGTTAAGATATATTCCATGCTCTCTTTAATATAAATATTATAATAGAGACAAGACAAGAGAAGATGTATTTTATGTTAACTTTATCACCTGTTACTATGGTACATTCTATTAAAATATTAATATTAGAAGACACTGTTACGTACAAATCACAAATGTGAAGTCTCATTCTCAGATAAAGCTGTGCCTCCATAACAGGGAAAACTCAGAGAATCAATTAAAAGTAGAAATATATAAATTTTCTTTTTTTAGATTTATATATAATGAAAAATAAGAAAAAAATATTTTTCCAAAAAAATTCTATGAATCCATGTCCTTCTAGAAGTAAGAATGTTGATATATTATTACTTTATTCAAATCTACTGATTCTGCTTTAGAATGAACAGTGTATTCACATGTGAAGTATGATTTATTAATTTTTTAGGGTTAAATTCTTGTAGTTCATTTTGTCATTTTGGAATTTATTATTGTGATGTCCTTTTCTGGTCTTTGCTTTCAAATTTTCCGCATAACTTTCTCTATCCACTCACTCCTCACCCACTCACCATACCTTTCGCCACAATGTCAGTAACATTGTCTAGTCCTATTTCGTTTGGTTACAAGAAAAAAAATAAGATTTTTTTTCTAAAAAATAATTTTTTTAAAAATAAAATTGAGTATTTAACTATTTAATAGAATTAAAATATGAGATATAAAAAATTTTATTGAAATTTGTACAATTATACTTATTTATAATAAAAAATAGATAAATAAATATTATGAGTTTTACTATATTTTTAATTTTTTTTAGTTACAAAAACCAACCGTTTCTTATTCTCTCCTATTCTTTACCATATAAAGAGTTGCAGAAGAAAATAAAAAAGAATTAACACATTAAAATAATTTTAAATAAAAATTATTTTAATTTTTTCAATTTAATATTTAGAGACTAAGATGATATTTTTTTAAAATTTTAAAGATTAAATAATTTCTTTAAAAAAATTGAAAACTAAAATAAAAAATGTATTGAAATATTTTTATTAATTAAAATAGAATTTATTTAATTAAAAAAATTGAGACTATTTATCTTAAAAGATATTTTTATTTTATTATATTATTATTAATATTATTTTATTTATTAAAATATTTATTATTATTTATAAGAATCGAATTTTTAAAATAGATAGGTTAACGTTAAAATTTATAAAGGATAAAATTTTAAAAAATATAAATAAAATTTAAAATTTTATATTTCAAGAAATTAAGGATAAAAGAAGTTTAATCATTTCTTACATATTAATACATTATTCTAGAAAATTTAAATATTTGAATTGAGATTGGGTTTGATTAAAATATTAATTTTTAAATTATGTTGAAATCTTTATATTAGAGTAATTATTTGCTGAGGTGAGTTGAATATGATTGGGATAATAGAATTAATTGAATGAATTTTTTGATTTAAAAAAATAGAAGGAATGTATGTGGAAATAGCATAAGAAATTTAAGTTTTTATTAAAGAATTAGAGTTTTATATTGGCTTGGATAAGAAATTTTTACTTAAAAGTATAATAAAGAATTATTTGATTTTGGTTTATTTGTTAGTAACAAAACTAAAAAAACTTTTACTGAATCATTTCGGTTTGAGTAAATAAATTTTGTTTGAAATAAAATATTTTTATTTTAAAGAAAAATATCTCGTTTAAGAAAAATATTTGATAAAAATATAATACGAGATAGGTTAAGAAATTATCCCTTGAAGGAAAATGGTAGATAAGAAAAATAATTAAGGAAAATTGGTAGATAAGAAAATTATATATTCGATATTAAGAACATCTCATCTATTTCATTTATTACCGAAATATACTTATTATTATTAAGATTAGTCCAATTTTACTAGTTAAAACTCACTAAATTAGGTTCATTAAATTTGATTTATTGAATCGACTTAATCAATAAATAATATTTATCAGATATATTTTTTATGATTATTTTAATTATTATTTTTAAATTATATTACTAATTTAAACGTTAGAATAAATATACCCATTGTTAACCACTAAGATTTCAAAAGATAATAAGAGATAAAAAAACTTCTGAAAAACCATCTGAAATATCAAATTCCTAGTAAAAGTTGATTAAATTATGATACACCATAAGATAATATCTTAATCAGAATAGCAGATGATACCTCAATATGAACATTGGACTATAGACAACCCTGTCAAACTGAACAAAATTTAAGCCAATATTAACATCATACAATCAAACAATTTTTAAAAGCTTCCACACCACAGTTTCTGAGTTTTTTCCTGCCTTAGACTGGGCTGTCATCCCCTCCAAAACCTATTTTCTAACAGCAAAAAGGAAGGCAGGGGTGTGTGCCAAGGGTACTACAGTAAGGGCAGGATGGGAAATATTCAAGCCAAATCACTTGCACCATAACACTCTGCAAATGGAGAATTTGGTTGGTGGTGAGTAAAGTTGGGAGGAGAATTTTGGAGTAAAGTTGGGGAGATTGCTTCATGCAGTTTCTGGTACATTCTTTCTTTCTTTTAATCTTCATATTAATATGTTTTCTGAGGTTTTTCCTCTGGTTTAAGAAGCCAAGCTACTATGTTGTTGGATAATAATATGTAATATCTTCAGTTCCTATCTTTATGGTAGGATGAAAATAATTAAACATAAAAGTCAATCAAATCATTGGTGTGCATAGTAGAACAGAATATAAATGAATAAATGAGATAGTTAGGGTTTAATTTCATTAGAATTTTTACTCATTTCTATTAGATCAAAGATGATATTATCACTATAAAGTAACTAGACAGTTACTTTATACGTGAGAAAGTTGTTTCCAAAGCTCTTGTAGTTGTTCAAGATGTTCCTGCAGGTGATCAACTTGCTGCTATACTAACTAAGCCACTTTACCATTCTGTTTTTGTTCTCTTTGAGATAAACTCAAAGAACATGTAATACATCATCATCCACCATGAGTTTGAAGGGGTATTGAATCCAGTTTAATAGTTAGTAACTTTGTTCTCAAACTAGTTAGTAAGTTAGCACAGTATAAAATCAACATGACTAAAATCTAGAAACATCCAGATACAGTTGAATCCGATAATAACATTGTCATTGAACCAAGACGCCAAATAACTAGAAGCATGGCATACAGTTAATTCTTAAAGTAACATTGTCGACGAACATACCAAGATGCTCAATAACTAGAAACACGCACATCCAGTAACATTGCCATTGAACCACTAAGATGCCAAAAAACTAGACACATGCACAAAGTCAAACTTAAAGTAGCATTGTCATTAATCATATCAAGACACCAGAAAACTAGAAACATCCACATTCAGGCGAGGTATCTGATGCTATTTTGAGTCCATTGGGGAGTGTTGTGATCTTGGTCTTGCTTTGTTCAACAGAATCTGGAAGTGGATTTGGGAGAGCAACACCATCAAGGGGTATGTCCAGAGGAGGAAGAATAATAAAAATCATACTAACAAAAGTGTGCTATGTCTTGATAGCATTTCCCAATTAAAATATCCTGACAGAATATAACTTCATATGCATCATGCTCATTAAAGTCATGCCAAAGAAAGTACGAAACTTACGAATCATTAGCTTTTGGAGCCCAATGATATCAAACTAGGAAAGGTATAGCACTAGTTTTATTTCAACAACTATGAAGAGGAGAAAACACCAAAAAGGGAACTTGAGCAGCATTAACATTTCGAATCATATTACCATAGGAATATCAGAATCAAATATCCAAAAAAAGTGACACCCTTTTCTCGATTTACATAATCCAATAAAACTCGTGGCTTGAGAAGGAAAACAAAGTAGTAAATAATTAAATTTGGAACTCGGAATCATCCCATTGAAGAACCGCAGAGCCTAAGTTCTGTTCTCTTTTGAGCTTATCTTTGAGAAACCAATCACAAAGCTTGGCAGCATTGAGCTCCTCAATTGGACACCCTTCTTGCTCCGATATCACTCTTAGCAAGTTTAGGGATGATATCTACACCACAAATAAATAAAAGTTAAAGAGTTTAATGATAATGTTTAAATTATATATTTAAATTATATGAAAAACCAATGGACGTAAGAGTGGGGTTGGAGAGATGATATGAAAAGAGAGTTACCGTTAAACGGCATAGAAAGCGTTCATGTGTGCTCAAGCCTGATATCTCGACCAAACCAGCTTCTTCCAATGTCAGAAACGCTCGTCTCTCACCCTGGTTTTCTCCAGCACTGCATTTCACTTGTGTTCTTCTATGCGGTGTTTTGGTTTGTGGTATGAAGCATGGTTGGGTTTGTATAGTAGTGTTTGGAAGCTTTGAAGGGTTGAAGAGAAAGGATGTTTTGTTAGAGGGTAGTAGTGAAATCATGAGTTTTGGTTTTTGTTTAGCTCGGTGAGAGAAGTAAGAGGATGAAGAGTGTTGTGGAAGGTGCAGAAAGGAAAGAGAGTATGAGAGTTGAGTTCAGTGTCTCGTTTTGGATGGGGCATTTGGGGCTCAAACCTTACAACGCGGGAGACTTATCTCCTATTTTTCTTTTCTTTTATTCGCTCTAATTTGTTATTTTTTATGAGTATAATATTCACGCATGTATTGGTTAAAACTAGTTTTATATTACTATTTAGCATGATTACACATTATTAATATGATATAATATTTATTATAAAAATTAATAACTGACTAATTTATTAAAAATGACATTTTTTAGTAAGTTCCACTGATTAATTAAATCACTTTATTAATTTTGTACTTTCATAAAAGGACAAACACTAGCACCACTCCTTTAAATAATTCCTTGTTAGTTAATTTTTTTGGAAAACTACAAAAAAATTTAATTTCAAATTTTATACTTTCAATAAATTACAACCAATCATAGAATGAGTTGAATTTGTTACCAACACCCCTCTTCTAATTTGTTTTTAATACTCCTAGTGTCTATATTTTGTGCAAAACCAAAAGAAAATAATCTTTAGAATGTTGAAACTTCTAAACAAAAATCATTTTCTAGAATATTTCGCATATAAACTATTTTTAAAATAAATAAATTATAAATATACGCCAAACATTTGTTTATTTTAAAAAAATCAATGCAAGGGTAGATATCTTGTTCAATACACTCACTATTAATAAATATATCCAAATTGCAGAAATGTCAAAAAAAGAGTACGATGTGATTAATGAGTGCATATTACTTGCATTCTTCATCTATTCATGCGTGACTTCTGTGCTCTTTTTGGGCAAAGAAATGAGAGAAAATCAATTTATAATTAAAAAAAAATTGTGGTGCTCATTAGCCTCTAGTTTTAGACTATGCCACCTGATACACTAGGCAAATTGTTATACATATAAAAAAAACAAACAAACATGGAACCTAAATAAAGGTTCCTCAGATCCGCACAAAAATTTCTCTGGGATTTATTTTCAGCATTGCTGATTCTGTGTATCTTGAAAATTGGAAGTAGCATGCTTGTGATCCAGAAAATATAATGACATTAAGGTGGATCACATGCAAATTCATTTTGCATGGAACTTTCTGTTAACAGATTCATAACTGGGCACATTAAGTACTGCCACAAACGAAAAAAATGATGTCAGGCAAAACTTGGCGTTATCAATCAGTTAAGAATTTCTTAAAAAGGGAAAAACATATTACCATCCCCATATGATGCCATGGTCAAAGGTGAGGAAATAATCTTCTGAGAAATTTTAGTGATATCGTTCAACGTGATTTGATCTACAGCCTTCAGAAACTGTTCCAAAGGCTTCCTGAAAAGGTTAATATTACAATTTACAAAGAATTACACTTGTGTCAAATTCAAACGCAAAAAAGATGAATATTAAAAAATAACTCCCCAGAACATAGCAAAGTTTCCTAGGTGGAGGAATAGTATGCTGACTGTGAGTGGCAGCATTCAAGTAACTTATCCTTACTATTTACCTTACCCATCAAAAGAAGATGGAAGTATCAGGATATAAACGAAAAGGAAAATCTCGAGGTCTTGACGTTGATTCTTTACCTTTCTCCATAAGTCAAAATCTGCCTTCCAATATCTTCTGATGCAATCATCTGCATAAAGGATTATTTTTAAGCAATATCAGATCCATACGAAATCAAACCAACCCCATTCTTCATTTAGAATTTTATGATAAAAAAGAATAACAAGACAGAAGCATGCAATGATGCTCTAACCGCATAATTTTTTAAGTGATTCCACACAAAAATTTCAGAGCTTTCCCACCTTAGACTGGACTGTCATCCCTCCTAACTGAAAAAAGGTAGTGGTTTGGGCCAATGGTACTACAATAAGGGCAGGATAGAAATATTCAAGCTAATGACTTGCACCATAACACATTGGAAGTGGAAAATATCCGATATGGAGGGTGAGTAAGGGTAATTGTTAAGTGTACAAAGTGGGGGGGAAGAGAATTTTGGGCTTGGTGGAGATTGCTTCATGCAGTTTCTGGGTATGTTTCTCTTTTAATGCGTTTTCTAAAGGATCTTCCTCAGTTTTAAGGAGCCAAGCTTACCTTTTCTTTGGATAATAGTATTTATATATTCAGTTCGTACCATTATGCTATAGACTAGACTCAGAATTTGAAAAAAATTGATGCCACTTGAAGGATGCATAAACAAAGGAGTCTAAATGAAAGAGAAACTTCCAAAGTATTTGAAACATCACATTATGTAAAGCAGAAGGCAAGATCATACTCTAGATTCCAGATTCATTAGAACTGCAGACTTTGTGGATTTTTTGGCTCGGTCAAGCTGTACCTGTGTAACTGTCATTGCAAGAAGTCCTAGTTTAATTTCGCACAAATAAAGATTCCTTACTAAAATGCAGCAGAAACAAAAAGAGAGAAATAAAACCTTGTCCAGGGGAAGCAATTGCTATTAGTTCTTTGGCTGCTATATCCACAGCTCTAGGCACAAAATCAGGGCTCTACATCCACAAATTTGATTGTGTCAAAATAAAATATTAAGAGTCACTATTAACTTATGATTTATCTTATTTTGAAAAAAATAATAGCTTATTTTTTACAGTTTCCTCAAAGGTTTAGAAAACACAAGCAATTATTCCAACTAAAAATATTCTCCCAAACATGCCCTGAAAGTGATTTTGTTCTGATAAAAACTATTTTAGAGAAAAGTTAACAGCTATAAGCCTAAGAAATTATCCTAGGGGGATAAAACAAATATATGCAATACAGGGTAAGAAAAGAAATACAGCAAAGTTCCCCGCCCTATTGAAAAGAAAACCTTGCCCAAGAGTAGTTAGTTAAATAGTTCTATTTGGCCAGTTCAAGAGGTAGGGAATTAGATTAAATAGGAGGATAGTAGAAAGGGTGGGACTCGGATTTGTTGTCATTTGGGAATCGAGAATTAGTTAGTTCAGTTGTATAAAGGGGAAACACTTGGAAGTAGAATTCTCCCTTCATGCATTTTTGTAATTAAATCCATGGAAGTAATACTCTTTTCCTACTCTGTTTTTATTATCATCCTCTCCAAAAACTAAGAACTAAAATGAGTAGGAAAAACCCTTACAGAGGTTAAGAAAAGCAATACTATCCAATATCTATACTTCTTGTCCAATCCCATGATAATATTACAAATTCATCAAAAGCTTACACGAAAGGGAAATGACAACAAAAAGTAGCATAAAGGATAACTAGTTTGTTTAATTATTTATGACCATCATAATTTACGAGTAACAATTGACAGGTCATTGGCAAGCCATGTAGAATCCTAAAACTACACATAATATGATCAATGTTCATCAAGGCAACTTTGTCTTCAACTAATAAGCACATGTTAAGTCTATCTCTTAATAGCATTGCATAATCCATCGGAACTTGTTCCCCTAGGCATACTAAACCAGCCTTTAAAAGGAGAGGTAAAAAAAGGAAATTTCATATATATATTTAAACATATTTTGTATGTAAAGGAATGTCCAGAAACAATTAAAATTTTTTGCTTACAGTGCTCGCATAAATGCCAAACAATCCTGTATTATTGAAGATGCTGTTGAATGCAGAAAAAGATTGAATCTGTTGAAATTCATTCAGCACACGAAGATCTGGATTCAGTTGTACATGCATAACAATTTAAAATATTAGAATTGAGAATGTATGAAAATAAAATGACAAAAGTGAAGTTCACATTCAACGGATAAGGTTACTCCTAAAATAGAGAAGTTAATTAGATATAATGGCAAGGTTGAAGCAAATAGTTGACCAAACTAAATAGTGGACAAGATATAGGTAAAACTTACAAAGCCTTGAGTGCATCCCTTTTCCAGGGCCCCCTGCTGAGAATGACCCACCTCCTCCCATAAGCATCTGCACGAAAAGTATTATTACTTCAGTTATACTTCAGTTCAATTATTTTGTTCTTCCTTTTTGTACAACAAAACTAAAGAGAAAAAAACAAAGTACAGTGTTTCTGTCAGACTCGGACACAAAATGAATACCTGTAGAACAGTCAAAACTATAGCATCGTTCTCTTTATGCCAGCCACCAGGCACTTCAAAAGCAAGAGCAACATGTGTACCCTGCCCTTGAAACACATCTTAGCCAGTAAGTAACAATATATCTTTGAAGGGGATAAATGAAAAGAATGAGATACAAGAAAATGTAAATAGCATCGTATAAATGCGTTCGCACCCCTGATTCACCATGTTGACGAAAATCACCCCCAACATATTTAGATTTAGGTTCTTCAGGACGGGGGACATTTGGTAGATCAGAGAGCAGTGGCTCAGCAATAGATACAAGATCTTCATGCTCAACCCCAGATGCTGCAAGTACCATTCTAGGTGCTGTGTAATTCTCCTGATTTTTTACATTCAGGCAACAATTAGATTCTTAAATAGAATCCAAGCCGGATTCACGTAGTATCAGAAAGGATAACAGATCTTACAGCAACAAATTCCTCTAAACTGGAGCCGTCCAATCTGTTCAATGCTGCTTCAGGAGCTAAGAGAGGATAAGCCAATGCACCAGAATAACCAGCCGAGTGGATTGCTTCCAAAAGCAAGCCCTGGGGATTGTTGGAGAGTTCTCCAAGCTCTGCTTTCACCTTCCGAAGCTGTTTCAATAGACAGTTCAACAGGTTCAGAAGGAATGACATATCAGCTATCAATCAAGAAAACTATATTTTCAAAATAGGATGGAAGGATTTTATTTACATGCCTTAGTCAGTCAGTTAGGATCCAATTGCAAGGCATGAGATATACAAAAAATAAATAACTTTGCATTCAGTATGAGTACAGTTGGAACTTAGAAAGGTAGAATATGTTGTCTACCTTTCATATACTTTTGTTTGACGTTATTAAAGTGTAGCTACACACATATAGGAAAGGAATATCCTATATAAGAGCACAAAAAGAAACCATAGGTGTTTTGTTTTCATTTTATTTTCCAATAACAACCAAGATAGGGCACTTAATCTTTTCCAAAAGAAGAATGCGTGTAATTGTTTACCAATCACATTGTAAAACAGAGAAAAGCCTGTTCATTTACTGAAGAAGATGACTGAGCTTGCTGACTTAAGAATTACAAGATCAGTAATGTAGAAAAGATAAACATGAAAAAATAGATACCTCTTCATTGACCTCCCAATCCAAGAAGGCTGGGTTCCTTACACAGTCAACCAGTAACTCCACCATTTGTGGAACATAGGTTTTCAAGGCATCAAATGTATATCCCATTTGCTCTCGCGAGGCTGAGGCTCCTATATTACCTCCAATTGCCTCTACTTCCCTTACAATACGAAAGTGACTTCGGTTTGTTGTGCTTTTGAAAGCCATTCGCTCTAGCAAGTGTGAAGCTCCACTTGAGAATGGTTTCTCATAGATGGAACCACAGTCAAGATATAACCCAATTGAAGCTGCTGGGTTCTAATTAACAAGCAAAATGAACAGCAAAATTAATATGAAAGCCAAATACCTCAAAAGCCCCATTAAATCTTACAGTAACATTGTCAATGAAATATCAAGATGCCACAAATTAGAAACACGGACATACAGCTAAATCTT
The DNA here is from genome assembly GCA_016859785.1 of Macrotyloma uniflorum. Classification (NCBI taxonomy): domain Eukaryota; kingdom Viridiplantae; phylum Streptophyta; class Magnoliopsida; order Fabales; family Fabaceae; genus Macrotyloma; species Macrotyloma uniflorum. The sequence continues at coordinate 594,687 of BDMB01000074.1, read as the reverse complement.
AATATCATATAGTAATATTGTAATTGATCAAGATGCCAAAAAACTAGAAACATGCACATACAGTTAATTTTTAAAGTAACATTGTCATCGAACATATCATGATGTCAAATAACTAGAAACACGTAAATAGTAACATAGTCATTGAACATGCCAAGATATCAAAAAGCCTAGACACATGCATACAGTCACATTTACAGAGTAGCATCGTCATTAATCATATCAATACACCAGAAAACTAGAAAGATGCACATACAGGCGAGGTCTCTGATGCTATTTTTAGTCCGTTGGAAAGTGTTGTGATCTTGGTCTTGCTTTGTTCTACAGAATCTGGAAGTGGATCTGGGAGAGTAACACCACCAAGGGGTATATCCAGAGAAGGAAGAGAACTAGAACGCTCCCCAGTAAGCCAGCTAAACAAACCACCTTGGGAAGTCCTTGCAGCTACAGCGGCTGAAGTGGAAGACCTAGTGGATCCCAACATGCCTCCATGGCCCTAATCACATGGTTTCATTACACAAAATCACAAAATAGAAGCAGCAGCATTCACCAGAAAAAAAGAAATTATTCCATTACACCAATGCCACCCAACTTTGTTTAAGGGAATAAAAAAAACAACTATAACATGAAAAACAACCTAGGAATTAGCACAACTGGTTGGATGAAAAGCAATCTCACCCACCAAACTAATTTCCAAGAAAATCAAGAAAGAACACTTTTTTGCCGATCAAAATCAAATATTGTTATCAAGGTAAGATCCAAAACATCGGCGTGGAGGGATTTGAGGTCCTAAACATTAATAATAAATGCGTTGGGATGAAAAAAAAACAAAAACAAGAGGGGATGATGATGGTGTTAGCAGTGACCTTGAGATGCCTTCTGAATGAAGAAGCAGCTGCTCTGTACATGGCGAGGAGTTGAGGAAGAGAATGAATCCCTAATTCAAAATGAATGTTCTTTCTTTTCTTCTCACACCGCCAACATGCAAGCCCTATGAAGCAGGGAAACGCACCAAAGAGAATCACTTTAATTTGGAAATAGTCAATTATTTTTATTTTAATCAAAATTAAAATAATTTTCAAGACCAAGTACTGGGCTGGGTTTACTTGGGCTTTTGGAATCCGACCCAGTAAAGTTGGCCTAACAAGGCCCGAACATTTAAACAGAAAATTATGAATGTTTCTTTTTTTAACCCATAAAATTTTTAAAACTTTTCATTTATTTTAAAAAATTAATTTTTTAGTTCTCAAATTTAGAATAAATTCCTTTTAGTTTCTCAAATTAAAAAAAAAAATCATTTTAACCACTCAAGTTTAGTAAAATATAATTTTAAATTTTTAAAAAAAATTTGAAAGACTAAAAATAATTTTAAAAATCTAATTTTAATTTCTTAAAATTTGATATTTAAAGATTAAATAATAATTTCTTAATTTAAAAACATTAAAATAAATATTTTTAAATTTAAAATACTAAAATCATAATTATCTTAAATTTTAAGATTAATTCATTTGGAAATAATGATATCTTCCAAAAGTATATTAATCGAGAATCCAAATTAAATCGGAAGCCAAATAATGTATAGTCATGTATTACAGAAACAGAAAGTACTCTTCAGAATATGAGAACAAACTATAATTTGTGTGTTCAATTTTTCTTTAATTTGTTTTATTTTCATTGTGAAAATTGTTCTTTTATAATGGTGGAAAATAGCTTCAACAGGTGTTTTTATCTCTGATTGAGATTAAAAATACACATATTATCAATAAAGATGATAAAAAACCATATTCATGAATAACAAATAAATAATTAAATAAATACTCATTTATTAAGACAGATACTGATGTATCATGCATTTAGAATTGTTTAAATTTCATTCTTAAACATTTTTTTCGAAGTTCCAAAACACGTGGAACCCACCTTCCGGCAGCGCTTTTCATGCAAGCATTCGTGTCAACTTTTCTTCTGTGTTTCGACCGACTAACGTTGGACTAGTACACGTATGTTGCGGCGAACCAACCCACGTTTGTCTGGCCGTTGGATCCATCATCAACGGCCATAAACACATCATCCACTGTGGTTGTGTTCCTATGTGAAACCTGCCTCAGTGGAAATCTTCCATTTCAACTTCTGCTTCAACCTGATTCCTCTGCTTTCATCCCACCAACACCTAATATTCTACTTTCCCTTCCCTTCCCTTCCATTGCTTCTCTCCAAAAATTCAACTTGTGATTCCATTTCCACCATCATCACCATGTCTAATTCTGAACACAATATCATCACCATGTCTAATTCTGAACACAACATCATCACTGGACATGCTGGCTATGTCCTTGAAGATATCCCTCATCTATCTGACTACATCCCTCACCTCTCTGTAATCTCTTATTCTCCAACTGTTTCTCTTTTTTTGCTAAAAAACACCGAGGAAAAAGAAAAAAACACTACATGTGTTGCTTCTTGCATGAGATTACAAACATTTTCTTCTGATTTTTTTTTTCTGTTGTTGTTGTTGTTGTTCATCATGCAGACATATCCTAATCCGTTGCAAGAAAATCCTTCCTATTCAGTTGTTAAGTACGTTGCTTACTATGTATTAAAATGAAGTTTGAATTGATTCTTCCTGGTTTTGGATTTGCTATGTTGTGACTTTTCACTTTGCACATTGGTGTGGAAACTCAATCTGATGATAATTTTGATTGGTTCATGCATCACCAGGCAGCATTTTGTTGATGTGGAAGATACCGTTGCGCAAAAGGCAAGTTGTTGTTGTTGTTCCCTCTTTCATTACAGTGATCTTGAATTTTTGATTCAAATTTCCATTTTTCTCTTGGTCTAGATAGTTGTACACAAGAATAGCCCAAGAGGGACTCATTTTCGCCGGGCCGGGCCTCGTCATAAGGTTGGATGGTTTGTTTCTTTAAACTGAATCCTTGGCTGCAGCCAATGCTGTGATTTTGAAGTGAGGTGACAGACAGCAATGTTAAATATTTCTCAGGTATATTTTGAGTCCGAGGATGTGTACGCGTGTATTGTTACATGTGGAGGTCTTTGTCCTGGTGTAAATACATTGATCAGGGAAGTAGTTTGTGGGTTATACCATATGTATGGGGTTCAGAAGGTACTGGGAATAGAGGTATGGGTCACTTAATGTACTTTTCTTTTTTCTATTTGTATTCTAATTTTTCAGGTGCAATTTCATTCAAGTATGTGTAAAATATGGGGTTTTCTCTTTTCCCCACTTCAATGCAGGGAGGGTATAGAGGTTTTTATTCTCGAAATATAATTCCATTGACACCAAACACTGTGAATGACATCCACAAACGTGGTGGAACCATCCTTGGTACCTCACAGGGAGAAGGAAGCAATGATACCTCAAAGATTGTTGACAACATTCAGGATCGGGGAATTAATCAGGTTTACATACTTGGAGGAGATGGAACTCAGAGAGGGGCTTCTGTGATTTTTGAGGTAATTGTTCAAATGTTTGTATGCATAAATTATCATTTGTGAGGTTACTAAGGTTTTGTTATTTACTTTACAAACAGGAAATTAGAAGACGTGGCTTGAAAGTTTCAGTGGTGGGAATTCCGGAATCTGTTGATAATGATATCCCAGTAAGCATGCTTGAATTGGACACTTGAAGCCTTATGATTGAAGCTATTTTGCTGAGAAGACAAAAAGAATTTGCAGTTAAATAGTCACGAGATTAACCATGTTGTACCTGAATCAGGTTATTGATAAGTCATTTGGTTTTGACACTGCTGTTGAAGAGGCACAACGGGCCATAAATGCTGCTCACGTGGAAGCAGAAAGCACTGAGAATGGTATTGGTGTTGTCAAGCTAATGGGTCGTAACAGTGGTAAGTAGTAATTTACAAGCTTAGCCTGATGCTAGTTATATAGAGTAGAACACCTGAAAGAAGACTTGTAAGTTGCTTTGATGCTTGATTATCTTGACAGAAAACTATTTCATAGTTTTTTCTCACTTTTTTAGCTATTTTATTGTCATCTTTTTGTTCGTTCTCATGCCAACTGACATCTGTGGTGACTGAAGCTGTTTTAGAGCCATTAATTAGTCATCTTCAACTGTTTCAAGTCTTTATATCAATTTTTGCAAATGCAATATCTTCCTTATAGAATATCAGTATTTCTTTTATTTGGTCCACGTAAGTAACATTAGATCTACTGGCTACATGGTAGTGTTCTTGCCTTTTCTGGCTATACAACCTTCCATGATACGAAGAGTTTGGAAATAATTCTCCTAAAGTGAGTTTGTCTCTAATATGAGTAAGGGTGTAACAACCCTTAAATCTTAAGGTTAACCGGTATTCTTTAATTAAGTCAAGGGTGGATAAACCCCTTCTTTTTCAATTTAAAGAAAAAGTTCACTTTAGAGGAGCCTTATCCGGATAGTATTCAATTCCAATACCTTCCAAGAACACCTGGGGGCTGTCCTATCCTATGGTATCAGCTAGCAGATGCACCTACCACTAAATTATATTTTAATTTTAGCATTTCCGTCTTTTCTAATATTAGTTATTCTGGTCATTTGACATGACTTAATAATGCAGGATTTATAGCTATGTATGCAACTCTTGCAAGCCGAGATGTAGATTGTTGCTTAATTCCAGAGTCACCCTTTTACCTTGAGGGTCCAGGTGGACTCTTTGAGTTCATTAGGAAAAGACTTACAGAAAATGGACACATGGTTGTAGTAATAGCCGAAGGTGCTGGTCAAGAGCTTATTTCAGAAAGCCTATCTGCTAGAAATATGCAAGAAGCATCTGGCAACAAGTTACTTCAAGATGTTGGTCTGTGGTTATCCCAGAAGATTAAGGTAGAGCACTTAACAGTGTGTATTTTTTTATCAACGAATTGGTTTTTCACATTATGTTAACAATTTTACAGTTTGTAATTCCAATAATCTAAAGGAGAAACACATGTAACTAGATCAAATTTATAATTCATTGTTTGCATTAGCTACATAGATATATAAAATTGTTTCGCTTGCTATGCAAGATATCTTTATATCTTTATTTCATAGCTTCTTTGGCAGTCTCACTTTGGAGCATCTGAACTGTGATTTTTCTCTCAAACTACATTCAAGCAATTGACCTATTATACTAATCACAAGATTACCATGATGTGGATTTTTCTTTCTCGTTTTCCTAGTGACAAATTTATTTATTCATTTCTGTTGTAGGACTACTTCTCAGAAAGTCAAAAAATGGCTATAACTTTGAAGTACATTGGTGAGCTTCTTCTTGTTACTGGTGCAACAATGATAGTGTGTTACCTATACTCTAAATATTCTAATCAATTGAAAATTTTGCTATTTGGCAGATCCCACGTACATGATTCGTGCTGTTCCAAGTATTGCATCTGATAATGTATATTGCACTCTCCTTGCTCAAAGTGCTGTTCATGGTGCAATGGCTGGATACACAGGATTCGCAGTTGGTGCCGTCAATGGCAAGCACGCTTATATTCCATTTTATGTAAGTCATTGTTATTTTGAAGTCTAGTAAATTTTCAAGAATTCAAGATAATCATGCATAAACTTCAAATTGGTGTAAATGGAAGTAGAAGAATTTAAAAAATATGGTCCAGTTTTATTTGAAAAATTGTAAGGAAACTGATTCATGAAATTTTCACTCCTTTTTTTTACCCTATACCCAACCGATACTGGAAATTGAAGAGACACAATGGTTATTAACAATTAATCACACGAAGTAATTATTTGATCTTACATGTCTAATCATTCATTTCCGTAAAAAACATGTCAACATTAGATAATTATAAAAAGTAATACACTGTTTTACCATCACAATCAACTAAAAATCACTGAAAATATTGCAAAATGATAGTGCAGAAAGAAAAAGTCTGGAGTATTAATTCCTTCTAATTAAATTCTATGAAATAAATAACCACTCAGATTGTCCTGTCTGATTCTCCATTTACTTTGTGGTTAATCATGATAATCATTGAGAACTTTATGCATTATTTCTGCAGTTTTGATTCTTTATTATTATTATCCATTGAAAACTTGCTAATGTTGTGCAGTTTTTAGTAAATTGTAAACTGAAAACATATTATGTAATGTGACTGCAGCGGATAAATGAGAATGAGAAGAAGGTTGTTATAACTGACCGCATGTGGGCAAGGTTACTGTCTTCAACCAATCAACCTAGCTTCTTGAATCCTAAAGACATTACCACTACTGCACAAACGGAACACCACATCAAACGGGAACCCACTGTGTCAGCTCCTTAAACTAGGCCAATACTTCTTTTTTACGTGCACTTGTTTATATCGGGTGATAAGGTATAATGTTTGTCAATATATGTTGTTTGATATTTTTTAGGTATTTCAAAAGTCTGAGAGAATTGGATTACGTGATAGTCATAAAAATCTGAAAGACTCTATCTTTGTTGCTTTTGGGCCAGGATGAGGAGTCATTATGTCAAGCCCATTCGATATACTTAACCTCGTGTTCATCGTAATATTATTGATTAACCAAATTCATCAATAATTACACCACTTTTATCGCTCGAATAAAGCCCAGATAACAGTAGAAAGCTTAGAATACAAGTAAAAACAAATATAATTGGAATAACTGGTGCATATCTTATGGTACGAAAGCTATATATTTACATACGATAATGAGTAATACATTACATCACGCAAATTAAATGATCAATATACAAGCACAGCCTACATATTCCGTCTGACCAATCACTACTTCCTTTTCATCATATTGGGAAATACAGTGTTAATAACCTCTTTCAGATTCCTGCAACCAACAACTTCCATCTTTTCCAAACCGTCAGTTCTTAAAGCTTTTTCAGCCACCTTGGGTACTATGCACATTCTGAAACCCAATTTCGCAACTGTATATACCCTTTTGTCCATTCTATGAACCTGTATAATCACATAAATAACAATGCAAATAAATAATAAAGAACAGTTTTAAAGTAAGACTAAATGGATACAATACAAGCAATATCTTTACTGGATTATCATTATTTAGAAATGTTAAGATGACACAGTAGGTAAGAGATCTAACAGGCAAATGACTAATCTTACAAAGAACAGCTTTAATCTTCGGGTATATGCAAATTTTATATCGTTGAATTCAAGATTGTATTCAACAAAACTTTATGCTACTAAAGACTAAATTTTTTAGTTCAATATTGATTCACTGTTCAGCACAACATTAACATCACAAAGAACGTGCTCACCATGCGAAGCTCACCACCAAGGCCAATTTCACCAATGAATGCAATGTCATTTGGAATAGGGATTTCCAAGCAACTGGAAAAAGGGAAAAGAAAGCAGAAATGATAAATTAAACTAATTCAGATTAAAATCTATAACAGTATATTGAAACGTAAACCGTATGGTAGAAGAAGCACAAGTTCAACAATATGTTTAACTTATAATAAATTGGCTGCAACACTTCTCTAAACAAGGTGCATGGAATGATCAATAACACCCTCCCCAATCCTCTGATGACAAATGATCATTGTCAGATTAAAAATATTAACGTCATTTAAAAAATATTGAAACACAAACCTGCTGCAAATTGCTGCTGCTATAGCTAGATCTCCAGCAGTCTCAGACAATGTCAATCCACTAACGACATTTAAAAACACAGCCTGTTGTATAAAGGCAATACAAGGAAACAGAATACAATCAATACAAATATCAAAATGAAAATATAACTGCAGGTTATATTATAAGCACCAACAAGCAATGGACTTTGTAGTTGTAATAGTTAAGTGATGTGATGAACGACTGTTTTAAACGATAAGTTAACTTGCACAAAGTTTTGCTGGAAAACACCAAATTACCTTGCAAAAAACAGATAAAGAAGCCAGATGTGAATATTTTTGTTTATGTAAATCTAATTCATTGAAATTCTAAATTCTTGAAAGGGAAGATGCAGAGAACACTAGTATCGCTTTCTCCCCACAGAAAAGTACAATCTAGGCTATTGAATGAAATTATGTTATTCTTGCAACCCAAATAATATAAACTAAGAGTTAGTAGAAAATATACGTACGAGTTGGCATTGTCATTGCAATATTTGGTATTAGTGTTGCTATGTTTGTTCCCCTATTTTTCATTTGTTTATTTAGGATATAGTTCTGTGAAACTTGAAATATAGACATGATATCATATTCACAAATCAGCTCACATGTTCTCGGAGACGAAGACCTGCTTGCTTTATAAGAACCTGCAGTTTAAGGGAATAGTAGATGTTCAAGAACAGTTTTACACCTTTCATTTCATTGCAGCAGGTTACACTTCGAATGAGAAAAACAAACCCAACAAGATCTTTTTTATTCACTTTCAATTAAGAGCCGAGAAAATATTTAAAAAAAAACATTAATATAAAAGCAGTACAAAAATACAAACAAAACAGGAGGCATTATTAACTCACAGATATGATCATATCAGCTCTATTTAGTTGGATGCCATTAACTTGCCTTGAACCTGTTGAACTAGAAAGACAAAGTGCCTGCAAAATACAACTATAATTAACTAAATAATTCTTTTGAAGGATGTCAGAGTATAAAATAAGTCAAAGGCTGCTGATATTATATTATTGTTCCTGGTAGATTTCTTCATTGACATGAAGAAAAGAATGAACACCACCAACTGAAAGCCATGGCAAGTAGATCAGAAGATTTCAGTAAGAACTCGTCTGGATTTACTACAAATTAGTCATGGTAAACATTCATAACTTAGATTTCTTTCAAGAAGGAGACCATTTATTATTATTGATAGCTTCATTTGACTACGAAAGAGATAACAGAGAAATAAAATTACTACAGGACAATGGCTTAATTCAGAAGTATAATCGGAGATTTCCAGCATAGCTACAAAATCACATTGTGATTAAACGTAGGGTTCAACGCAATATAAGTTCCAACTGACAGTACCAAGTGGAAAGTATAGAATGGTAATTCCCCCACAACACAACGTATTATATTTGACCAAAATTCCGAGAATGCAAATAGCTGGCACATATTGAAGACAAGGGTGACGGTCATGATGTTTCTAAAGCCAGAACTGCAAATATGGTAGGAAATCCATATATTCTTGATAATTTAAAATATTTAATATAATGAAAGCCAAAAGAAAATACCTGAATTTCAATAAGGAATGTCCGGGACCCATCCATGATTACAGCAACAGCTAGTCCAGCTAAAATTTCTGAATCCAGGTGCTGCTCACTGAGAAACATTTCACTGGCATTTGAAACAGCCTGAAGTCCTGAATGTGACATCTCAAAAACTCCAAGCTGACCAAATAAATCAAAGATAAAACATATCAAATATATTTTTTTTCAGATCAAGTAACTTGACATACTAATACACAAGGAAGCAACTTATCTATGACAATAGTTTCTTATGGCATAGTCAACATGATCAAGAGTGGATTAAGATCATTCTTCATGATTTTTTTTTGTCCATTACAACATTAAATAGTCACACAAAATGAGTCATTGATGAGCATAGGCAGACAGTTCCAAAGGTGCAACATTAAGCACAGCTCAAAGGTGAAAACAGATACAGACACCAGAAGAAGAATCTAATGCCTTCCACTACACACTATTCAAAATATTATGTATTCCATTCAGTTAGCACACTAGATCAATAATATAATTATAGTGGCACACCTCATCAGTGGATCCAAATCTATTTTTCACAGCTCGAAGCATACGATGGGAAGAGTACTTCTCACCCTGAGTAGTAAAACAAACAATTAGCACAGGAAAGATACACTGATTTAAAAAGGTCAACTATAAGTATCGTGAACAACATATGCAAGGTGTTAGACAAATACATACAAAACTTCCAGATTTTAGTTTAAAAATATAGCAAAACTAATTTTGTAAAGGGAATTTAAAAAATTGTGGCATGCATCCGAAAGAAATTGAGAATGTAATTATAATATTATAGACTAACAATATTTTCTCTGATACTTGTCTTGATCACAAAGAATAGAGCACTTTTTCCAGTGTAATATTGTTATTGTTAACTTCATATCATACTTTATTTACTATTTAGTGTGACTTTTCAATTTTTCATTCGTACTTACTCTCTAAAAGCAACATTGATACTTGCACATGTTATCACTAAGTTGCAAGAGCACAATTGAAGGTTTTCTATGAAAGTAAATTGGTATTGGACAATATTACTAGTAAATAGAATTTGCAATGCACCAGGTTCATCAAATGTCACAACAAGCATTCTCTTCTAAAAATTGGTGAGAGTGCCCCTCCTCTTGTTAAAACTAAAACCATAATTCACAAAAGATATAAGAATGACAAAAACTCAGTAATGTGCCACATGAAGGCTTTACAGATTTAAGATGCCTCGAGCAATAACATACATGCATAAAAGGAAAAGGAAACCCAAGAAGCATGTCAATTAGTAGAAAGTATAATGATTAGCACAAATAAGCTTTACTGACTGTTCAAAGAAAGAAAGTTGTAACAAGATACCAACTTCCATATATAGAACAATATCAACAATATGCTCCAAGACACGGGGTCCTGCAATGTCTCCAGATTTTGTCACATGTCCAATCTGAAATACAAAACAAAAAAGTGTGGTCATGAATGTCAACAATTCTCTAATGGAAATGCCACAGATGATCCTAGATGAAATGCATACATGCAGTGCCAATCATTATTACACAATATCAAGTACTCAGCCGTTTTAGGTTCATTGAGAGAATATTAAAGAAATTCCAAATTTACCATAAGATAAAACAGTAAGAAAAGAAAAAAGGACATATCAGCAAGATTGTTATACTAAAACAAGTATATATCATGAAAAATATTACAGTACATTAATAGATAAATGATTCACCACTTATGTACAAGTACTAAATTCATCTAAAAGGTATCGTTCATAAAATTGATTGGACATGTATGCTCACCAAAAGAACTGGGATGTTTGTCTTCTTCGCAAATCGCAATAAAGCTGAAGTACATTCTTTCACCTGTCTCACACCTATTAAATGTCATTACAATGAAACAAAGCATTTCACTTAACAAAGGTATAGCTGATGCATTTTTACATTTTTGATAAAGAAAAATTAATCTATCTTATTCATGAACTTAAATACAAAGGAAGGAGTAGCATGATAAAGTAGAATAAATTAACTAATTAAATCTTTAAAGCAATGGAAAATTACTACACCAATACTATTGGCCTTTTATGATAAAGAATAATGATTTCATCAGGCTATGATCATAAGTTCTTAACTAGGATGGCACAAACTAATTTGGAAATTGAGAATAGTTTCCCCACCTGCGTAATCCCTCCAGGACTTCCCATTATTCCTTTTAAATAAACAGTTTGTATTGAATCAACAATTAGAGCCCCAGGAGAGAGATACTGCACTTTCTTCAATATGTCCTGAAACCATACAAAATTGAAAAAAAAAAATGCAATTATCTAGACTTCTTTACAATGCTCCAGCCAATTAATTATCAAGAATAACATTTTAAGGCAAACATACTTTATAATAGTAATAAATAACATTATAAATCACCAAAACTCATGTAAAAAATGTACGCACAAGAAAGTACTAGGCACCTCAACATCATTACTCGAATATAAGTAAATATCTGATTCAATCCTAAGACGGTCTGCTCTGTTACCAATTTGCTCAACACTCTGTCATATGAAATACCAACGTTAACATAAATGCAAACTACATAAAAAAGTACAACGTCAAACTACACTATCCATCTTTGGCATAACAGAATATTAATGTGTGATGGAAACAAAAGGCTTATAATATTAAAATGAGGTTTTACCAGTAATTTTCTGCAGATTAGCATCGAATTCTATTATTTTTCAATCATATAAATGCACGAATAAACTGAATAAGATTTTTACAAGTCCTTTGATCTTTTCACTTCAGCTATTTGGAATATCAATATGTTTCAAAATTTAAAACTAGTAAAATACTTGCTAAAAGCAAACCTCTTCACCAGAGACATATACAACTGGAGGTGCTTCAACATCATTGTGCCCTTCTGCAATAATTGCAGCTATCTTCCAATTCAAATGTTAAAATTAAAATAAATGTTAGTGTAGACCAAGTCCAGAAAAAAAAACCCAGAAGTTAACATCTAAAAACCATCGCAGTGGCCAGTATAATTCATACCTGCAGCAAAAGAGTACTCTTCCCAACACCAGGATCACCACCAATTAAAGTCAATGAGCCTTCAAAAACCAGATTTATAACCAAAGTTAGCCATTCAATGCAATTGGTAGTGAGGCTTCTAGTGTAGTAGGATTAAGAAAGATATGATAACTTATTACACAATCAGCTGGAAGCATTCAAATGAGAATTCAAATATTAGAATCATACTAAGCCCAAGAAAAGAACACCAGAATGAGAATCCATAAGTAATATGCCAATGCCCACAATCACCAAAATTAGCAACTCTTTGAACTAGTCCACATCCATCAAATTAACAATTCATTTCAAACATGATCATGCAAAATGCTTGTGAAAAAAGTCAGAACCAGTGGACAAGGCTCCCAGTATAAAAAAATTGTGCAAAACTAAGCATAAATTAATTAGAGCAGTAATTGATCTCTACAGTCAGAATAGAAAAGCCACATTTGATGGAAATAAATAAAAGTGGTATGTTAATAATACAGTTCTTAGAAAACAATACATAATTAAAAACTGGTAAAAAATAATAAAAATCCAAATCAAGAGATGATGGTGTTAGACACCCTTGCTACAGATGTATCTAACAATTTTCAGCTGAAAAACTCTTGATACCTGCAGATCAAAAGAAAGAAAAATGCAAAAGATATTCTCAATGTAAATGTTGCTGGGACATCAATATAGTTAAGAAATTGGAATGAACCAGGTACGAGACCACCACCAAGCACTCTGGAAACTTCATCTCCAAATGTACCAGACCTGAAATTAAAGCAAGCTACACAGTATAACCCCTGAAAAAGACACCACACTAATGTATGTACTAACTACGAGTCCTTTAGATCATTACCAAATGATAATCTTTTATTTAAAATGCTTATGAAGAAGATATTTTTCATTAAAACGGTGTAGTGATATAGAGCTTGTTTGTTATAGTTTATTTTCATGAAAAATAACTTCTTCTTTTTTCTTTTTTTTTGAAAAAAAAATATCAATATTTAACTTTTGTTTTTTTAAAATCATAACCGAAAAAAGAAAACTAATTTTCTGATTAATTTAAGAAATAACCTTGAGTAGCTTTTAAATAAAAAAACTGAAACTATAACTACCTTTTAAAATAAAATAAAAAATGCCTTCTATAATTGTAACTAGGAATTTCAGTTTGAGTGTAACTTAAGTACTTAACTTCAAAAGTTAGCTCATGGGGTAAGGGTCACTCCCAGTTATATATACCACTCTTCCATAATTTCTTTCTTACTTTTGGGTGGGCTTGGCATGAGAAACTATCACAATCACATACACACGTATAAAAAGAAAATTTGTTTCGGGCAAACCCAAGAAAATGGATCTTTTGAATAACTTACACAAGTTAAAATGTATAAAAGATGTTTGGCTTCGGAGATGTTTGATAAAACCATTCTATGTGCCTTCATCTAATAGCCTAAGCTTTTAGAGTTAGCTCCCATTTTTCTAATAAAAAGTTGAATTCAAGCTTAGGGTGGCGGGGCTTGTACATTATTTACACGTCACCCAATAGATGGGAGAGCTAGTTCTTGATAATTTGAAGTGGCAAATCATGCAAGTTGGAGTTTCTTCCGGAGGCTAGCAGAGAGAGAGAGAGAGAGAACTAGGGAACGAGAAAAACTTCTCATACCCTAAATCCATAATACAGAATGGCAAAGGACTTTCTTTTCTTGCTAAAGAACATGAAGCCTAGACTTAAACAGTGTCAGCAGCACATTTGTGTCTGAACGCCTGCCTCAGGACAATCAGTCTATTGAAACCTCTCATTTCTCTCTACCTTTCTATTTTTGTCACATTGTATTACCTATATATGTACATTTGTCTCGCTTCTCCTGCATTGCTCTATCTAGGTGTGCACAAACACTAGGTTTGCATGGATCATTTTTGGACTCATAGGAATATAGGATGCACTCATAGCAACAATGTTTCCAACAACAGCAATAAATTAACAGACATACATATATATAGAGAGAGGGAAACTTACAAAGGGATTCTCCAATGGTGATGATCAAGTCCCCTTTTTACCTCTGCCAATCTCAAGGGACGCAACTCCCCTTCCTGTTGCGGTAGCCAAGACCCCACATTGTCCTCCAAAACTGAAAACCCACTAATCATACCATCAGCATCCCAGAACTTTGCCTCTTTCATAGTTCCAGATACATTGCATGATCGGCACACGCCCCACCATTGCCCTGCACTGTACCCACAATTGCTGCAAACCCACTGAACTTTCTCCTTCGACTTCTTCTTCCTCCCAATAACAACCCCACCACCACCATCACTACCACCCATCACTCTCCCTCTTTCCTTTCCCTTTCGAAATTCTTCATCAAATTTAGCATCCGAGCCATGAGGGTTGGTTGAATTGGGGTCCTGTGGGGTGTCAATTCCAAAGCTTGCACTCACTCTTGGATATGGCCTGCTGTGTGGCAATGGAGGGAAACCAGAAATGGAGAAGGAAAGCATTTAGGAATAGGGTTAGGGTTTCTGTTAATCAGTATAAACCCTACCGCAGGGTTTTAGTTAAAAATTCTCAACTCTAATGCAGGCTGCAGCATTCAATCATCCATCAATTATCGATTCAATGTCATCAATTGTCGATTCAATCTTGAAAATAGTAACATGTTCCTATCTAGTAAATCTATCATCCATCAATTGTCGATTCAATGTCATCAATAAAATTTGAAGTTCTTAAAAAAAATATTTCAATTGGCAGACAAAATAATTATATTACTATTACTATTATTATTATAATTTAATTATTTTATTTAGATTAGATTAGATGTTGAGTTTAAATATACAAAATTTGTCATCTATCAAATTATGCCGGATTTGAAATAAATTTCAGTTCAATCCGATTCAGAGTAAAATTACCTGATCTAATAAACATCTTTAAAAATAATATTAAATATAATTTAAAATATTTAATTAAGATGTAATTTTGCATCATGTCTTTTCGTTGTCTCTCACCAATTATTTTAAGAGACCAAATTAAAAATCTTAATTTGCTATGAAAAGTAGTTGCAGGAGGAGATGAACGACATGAAAGTGAAATAAGTGGAGGAAATCATCCCAGAAATTGAAAAAAGATTGAAAATTTAATAATGCATTTAATACATTCATTTAATGGGTAGCCCCCATTTGCTGTTCTTCAATTGTGGGCAATATAGCCCTAACTTTATATCACTTTCATATATATAATGAGACTTTTAAAATTCATACATAATATATTTTAATTATTTGATATATAGTATAAGATATTTAGGGTTTAATAAGCTTTCTCTACTTTCAAATTCGATTTATATTAAAACTCATACCTTCAAAATTTATTCAATGTTGCTGATATCAATATTTACTAAATAAGTTAATTTTGTTATGATAATTACTTTAATTAACTATATTAATATTTAATCATTTTAATAAAATATTTGCATGTTACCATGTAAATCTGTTAATTCAAAAAGTAAAAATAATAATTGTTATAATCATATTAACATATTTATTATATATATTGATTTTTTTTTTAAAATATATCAATTTCAATATAAGTAAATTCTAAAGATAACAAAAATTTATTTAATCCAAATATTTACATAGCAAGTTAAACTCAACAAAATATTATAAAAATATAAAATGACAAACAATTTAGCTTAAATACATTATAATATTATATCTATTTTACTTTATTATTTAATTATATAGATTGTGGTGTAAAAGATTGTCAATTTTTATAAATAATCATTTTAAAAGTTACAGTTAGAAAATTTTGAATTAATTGATAATATATTTTTTAATAATAATCATATATGAAAAGTAAACTTAAAATGATAAATCATTGAGTATGTGAGTTAGCTGATATAGATTTGTTCTTGTTTCACATTTTATTTTGATGAGTGGTGATTATATAAAAATGTTAAATATTTCAAGAAATATATGTGATTTAAAAACTCAAACGATACACTTTGTTCATTCAAAATACCAAAAGAGAAAGGTTGAAAAAAGCAGTCATGGAGGAAAACTGCATAAGCACTTATGCTTAATTATGGCCATCCATTTACTATATTTGATCTCACAACATCATCATCTCCATAATTAAACAACTTAGATGATAAATATGAGGAATACTTATCCAATTTACCATTGGTTGTTACCTAAGAGTACCACAATCTTCTTCCTTTTTATTCCTTTTTTCTCTTACCATTTTTTCTTTGAAAATTTTGTTCACAATTTCAAGTTCAGTTTCTGTTTCTCCCTCTCACATGACCCTCTTCCCACGTCGCATTCACCCTTCACGTAAGACAAAAATCTATGGCCAGTATTTGTTGCTAAAGACACATTCGTTTTTCCTTCTAAGGTTGCGTTCATACACCGTTCTTCCTTTGTCACGAGAGGAACAAGCAGATACGCTATTCAAACTGTTACCAAAACACAACATCGTCAAAACATCACGGTTCTGCTCGGTCCCTTTTAATCTAGTCACGAGGCGTTCCATCATGATCATATAAATACATGTAAAAGTTTCATTGGGTTTTGCTTATTTTCATATTTCTCTATGATTCACAGAGTTTTATCAGCAGTGGATCATGAACATCTTTTTCCCAAGTTTTGTCGTGCTTCCTATACTATTTCTCTTGTGTAGAATGAATCTAACGTCGTACGTCTTGTATGTTTTGATTTGACGTGGTGCATGTGGCTTTAATGGTGTATTATTTTAGAGAAATTATCAGATAGTTCTTATTTATGGTATCAGCAGTCAAATTTTACGTCACATGTATTTCAATTTTTAATTTACGAACAAAAATTAACAATATTTGATTTCGGGACTATGATAGTTCTACATTAGCTAGTAATTGCTCTTGGTTTGGATTGTTGTTGCTTTTTTTCTTATCGATGGTGGTTGTGTTTGCAGGCATAAACCAGTAATGGATAGTGTTTTTCTCTTGGGCATGACACATGGAGGATGATTACGAAGAGGATCTAATCAGTGATCTACCTCTCTCATCACGATGGAAAGAGCAGTTAGAAGGTTTTTTAATGTGCCGACGAAAGAGGAGAAGGGTATGAAGCCTTTTCTTCTGAAATGTGGTTTGGCTTTGGCTCTTACCTTTGCTGGATTTCTCTACTCTCTTATCGGAACCAAGAGAATCAAACCTTCCCCTTCTTCCCCAAAGGAGCACCCTTCAGGTTTGTTTGTCAACATATTAACAATTTTTCTGTCCTTTTTTTAGTTTGATGATCTAAGTGATGTTTTATATGTATAATGTGTTTTCAGGTCATGGAAGCGAAGATAGTTTAGGAAGAGGTAAAAGGGTTGCTTCTAGTTCTCGCAACACTCTTTCAGAGGAAAATGTTTTGGATACTGTAAGTCGCATGAAAAAGACTATACTTCTTGTATTGTTGTTAATAGGCTCATAAATTTTCCTTCGTTTTTCCTATCTAGAATCGTTAGATAACAGATACTATTGGCATTTTATTATCTTGTCTTGTTGATTGGATTTTGGAAGTTTAGTACCAAGATTCTAAGAAATTAAAGCCATAAGTTTATTATATCGTTTTTATTTTCATTTACCAAAGAAAGAAAACAAGGAAAAGAGAAACAGTTCTTCCTCTTTTTGGTTTGTTCCCCATTGAATTCAAGTGATATATGAGAATTGCTTGCGCACTTGTGCTCAGAAAGTTCTGCACAATGTTTTTTCCCTTCTCAATATCAGTGTAGAAATTTTTGTGAGGAAAACAGAAATAACCTAGTGCAGGGAGTTGAGAAAATTTTTGGACAGCCAACTGAAACTTGATGCTTCTCTGTTTTCATTATGTATGGAAGATACTTTTGTGCAAACAAAAAGGGGCGTAGCTTTAATCCCTTTATGACATATCACCTGCTTGTAATCTTCACTTTATAAAATAATGTAGACATTGAAAAATTGGTAAAAAGAAAATATTGCTAATTTAGTTCAACTAACATAGGATTATTAATTTTGTTCTATACCAGGAAGAAACATGCCTTAGCAAGGTGATTGGTAAAATTTCCCCATTGGGTCTCTCTCCAAGGACTAGAAAAAGTGGAGAGAAAGATGAGTTCCTCCTATCTCAAACAGACTATGGAGTCATTAATGCAGGTAGTTCGTTCAAGAAAGAGGTAGAAACACCGAGGTCAAAAGTAGGATCTCCTATGGCATATGCAAATGTTGACAAGGATGATTACGAGAAAGAGATCAGGAAACTCAGGAGCATGATCAGAATGCTTCAAGAGAGGGAAACAAATCTTCAGGTTCAACTGCTAGAGTACTGTGGCATTAAAGAGCAAGAAGCAGCAGTGATGGAGCTCCAAAATAGATTGAAGATAAGTAATATGGAGGCGAAGATGTTCAATCTGAAGGTTGAGACCTTGCAGTCTGAGAATCGGAGATTAGAGTTACAAGTGGCTGATCATGCAAAAGTGATTTCTGAGCTTGAGACTGCAAAAACGAAAGTTAAGTTTTTGAAGAAGAAAATTAAGTATGAAGCTGAACAGAATAGGGAGCATATCATGAATCTTAAACAAAAAGTTGCCAAGTTTCAAGATCAAGAATACAAAGCTGCTGCTAATGATCAAGAGTTTCAAATAAAGCTGAATAGGCTAAAGGATCTTGAGTGTGAGACAGAACAGTTGAGGAAATCTAATTTGATACTGCAGATGGACAATGCCGAGTTATCTGGAAGATTGGATTCTACTCAGGTCCTTGCAAATGCTGTTCTAGAAGATCCTGAGGTAATAATATTACTTACAAGCAATCCAATGACTTCAGGCCAGTTTGATTCCCTTCTCGCTCATTTGTTTTCAAAAAATGTATACTCAAACAATTCCACACTACTTAAAATCCAGATCTCATCTAAAATGTATCAAGTTTTGAAATTGCTTATAAACAAGTTTTTCGAAGTCCAGAAAACAGAAATATCTGGAAGATGTTTTCTCAACTTGTCCAATCTGTCCCTCAATTCCTCACTTTGCTCTCAGCCTTACACCACCCTCCAGTAGTTGTCTGAGCAACCTTGTTTATTTGCAACCTGAAAACTAAAAGCAGTTTTTGAAAAATAGAAATAACTACACCCTCAGTCACTGATTTTTTAACTTGAGCACTATTTAAACTAATGCTTTTGGATGCAGGCAGAAGCTCTGAGGGAAGAAGGTGAACGTCTTAGACAAGAGAATGAAGGGTTGACGAAAGAACTTGAGCAACTACATGCAGATAGATGTACAGATCTTGAAGAGTTAGTTTATTTGCGGTGGATAAATGCTTGCTTAAGACATGAACTACGAAGTTATCAGCCCCCATCTGGTAAAAAAGCTGCAAGGGACTTGAGTAAAAGCTTAAGTCCTACCTCTGAGAAGAAAGCCAAGCAACTTATACTTGAATATGCAAACAATGAAGGACGAGGGAGCGTTTCTGATATGGACTCTGACCAATGGTCCTCTTCCCAGGCTTCTGGTCTCACAGACCCTGGAGAGCGTGAAGATTATTCTCTTCTTGATACTTCATCATCTGAGGTCAAAGCTAACAATCGAAGCAAGTCAAAGATTTTTGGCAAGCTTATGAGGCTGATACGAGGTAAAGATAGCCAGCAGCAACGAGGTCAAGTTATATCTAAAGAAAAGTCAATGTCTCGAGAAAATAGCAATTCTTCACATTTCAGCTTCAGCATGTCAACAGGAAATGAGTGTCTTAGGAGCGAGTATACAACTCCCTCTGCCACATCTAGAACTTCCTTTGATTATAACCACGCTGTGAGTATGAAGGATGATAGTAGGAGAAATTCAGATAGCCATACCCTAGGAAGCATCAGGAATTTCAGTCCAAGGAGAACAAGTTCAGTAGATTCCAAAAACCGCCTTGATTCTTTCTCAGAATCCTCTGGCATGGAGAAAACTAATTTGGTGAAATATGCTGAAGCTTTAAAGGACTCCAGTGAAACCCTCATACGTAAAACACACAGAAGATCTGCAGCCTATAGTTCATTTTAACTTTAGCTATATGCAAGGATTTTACCTTACAGTGAATATTACAGATTTGCAGGGTTTATTAGGTAATCAATCCTGATGTACAATATTAGACGTTAGGAGCTGTTCAAATAACCATGTACTAAATAAGGAGGGAGGCATTTAAAATCATAGGAAAGAATTCATGAATAGTAATTCTGAGTATGATAAAATTTTAACTTCTAGTGGTCATTATGATCCATTCCACTTGCTGTTACTTGCTTCTTTGCAATTGGTAATTTCTAGATTAACTATACTGCAAAATACTGTTGAAAGCATTGAGCTCCCTTCATCCTACTTCTTTGCAAGAGGGAAGGTAAATTAGGATCAGGCTTATTTTGCTTTTTCATCACTGTGCTACATGGACTTGTTCAAAAGTTGTGTCAGTTGAATATTCAATTGGTCGGGCAGTCTGTGAGGTGGAAATTAAACTTAGTTTTTTTCATTCTTAACAATTACATGTTATTTTTATTGTATATATTCGGATGGGTCGTATAAACTCCTAACCCCTCAGGATATTTGCCTCTGTTTCTTACGTGACAATTGTCTGATCGTTATATGTCTTGCTTAAAATTCTCCATGATTGGATTTTCATTATGTTAGTCCAAGTTTAATTACCAAAAATAGAAAAATGCATTTATAAATAATAAGTAAACATTTCTCTGTTATTATAAAATGTTTTACAAACAAGTTTATCAGAAATTTCTCAAGATCTGAACTATATAGAGCAGAGTTTTTTTCCATACTAAAGAAAAACAGCAAACTTTGAATCACTTTCACACTGTGTAGTTGTACACAATAATATCTCAGAAACATAAATAATCACGACTTTTTATGTGATAAGAATTATGCCTTGTACAATTAATGCATCAGCTAGAACTTGGTTAGCAGCTTGTGAAGGATGGACACTATCCCAAAACACATACTGGGTGGCATTAGAACAAGTTCCTGGTGATTTTGAATTACACAACAAGGATGTTGTCTCTACAGTCCCGGTGCCACAGCAACCTCTGTTTGCCTCTACAAAACCTATAAAGCATCATGGGATAGGTTAGAAGGAACAACATCATTTTACTGCAAGAGATGAAAGACACTATGTTGGATAATGAATTTAAGTCAAAGTATTGTATACCGAATTTTGAAGGGGATTGAACTAGGTCATAGAGAGGTTTGTAAATGTCAAAAGCCGCAATCTTGAGACCAGGAAGTTGCTTTTGAAGATTTGCTGCAGCTGAGTTGATCTTCTTGTTAAATCCTTGAGCATCAGAGTTGATTCTTGAGACACAACCATTTTCATGGAAACCAAATAAAGTCCTTGCAGCAGGTAGGCAACCCAATGGTGGGAGTGAAGTCACTCCAAGTCTTCTGGCTCCCAATCCATACAAGTCCTGTGTCCAAAACAAAGCAGTGGAACCATTAGTTTTTCAACATTGGGCTAATTCTTGAGTGGAGTTGTGGACTGGTCTAGATCTGAATCAAACTTTGAAGCTATATTGTTCAAGAGATTGGAACCAATTGAAACATCCCCTCTATCTTACATAGACTTTTTACTTGTCATTAATTGCTTGACATGGGGAAATTTTTAGTAGTCCAAGAATATACATATATATGTTCTAAAAGTAGCAAAAATAACCAAAACAGTTTAACAGAATACCTTGACAAAACTTGAGAATACACCAACTAAGTAGGACGAATACTGGTCAGGAGTGTATGCTTTGTTGATCCAGGGATTCACGTAATAATTTTGCACAAAGTCGCTGCTTCCAGCACTGAGCACGTATAATGCATCCTTGATAATTGAGGCTGCTTTTTGACTGCCAGCTACCTTGGCCAGCTTGCCTTGGTATTCCCTGAAATAACTTAACTGTTGGGACAATGGAATCGCATGCTGCCAAAAGGAATCAAAGAAGTTGTTAAAATCAGAATTCTTGTAAAACCATATGTTATTCATTGCAAACTCACATTCAAAGTAGCAGCATTTTCATCATAACCAGATGCAGCTGAAGCAAAGTTTGCTCCAATAAGGAGGTTTTTCCCTGATGCCTGTGGGCTAAGATATGCAGGAGCATAGGTCTTAAAACCCAACGTTTCAGCTGCAAAAGAAACATTCCAACAATAATGAAACTTAAATGCATGAGTATATGAGCAGTGCTACATATATCTAATCTACTCTTAACTAACTAGGGTCGGCCCAGAAAATAAGAGATTGAGGGAATGGTAGTACTAACACAAATATATATATGTACTCTATATAACCATCTAATTTAAGTAGGTGGAAGTGTGATTTTTATAGTTTAAATTTTGCTTTACCAGTGATATCAGTAGCTAATTTGCCATTGCAAAACCTCCCAGTAGGTTGGTGGTTAGCGAAGTCTCTCCCATAGGGAGGGTAATTAGCCTTGTAAATTGTGGGAAGATAGTCATTGTTCCCTACATCGACAGCAGAATCACCAAATGTTATGATTGCAGGCACAAGGGTGGAGTCCTGTGCATACACACAACTAAGGAAGGCAAATGCAAAGAGTGGAACAAGAGATCCAATGTTCATCTTAATGCTTTTCTGCTTTTTGATGCATTGAGTGCAGCAGAAATGGAGAACTTATATGACAACCGAAAATGACGCCTATTGAAGGAGGAGGATGGGAGTTAGGCACGGCTATTAAATGTGAACGCGTAAAGTGGTTAGTTATGCATACGCACCCTCTTGATGATATACTAATCTCGTTACTTGTCTCTTCTGGTTAACTCAATGCATGGTATATCCTTTTGCTGAAGCTACTTTAATGATCACTTACTTTGTGTGCGATTTTTCACTTGAACAAATCAGTCACTCTCATATACAATGACTTTTATCTTCTTTCATTTACTATGGTGGAGCTAAGTAGTTGAGATTTTGTGCGAGGATGAGGAAGAGCATGTGCATGAGTTATTTCGGTTGTTGTACAGAAAGAGGTAGAGTCTACGTACTCTCTTCAACTTGGCATGTTCACTGCACTACTTTTTATTTTCTCTATATTCTTGGGATACACATGATAATAATGTATCTGCAGGGATGACAGGTTACCCTGCTTATAAGTGCTACCTCACTTTATATATAGATATATTATTAAATGTAACAGGAAGAGGGAGATAGAAAGAAAAAATAGGTATTAATAAAGTGTTTAAAATAATATATATCTATGTATATTATTTCTCTTTAACCAAATCTTCGGAGTTATTAATTATTTTCTAAAAGAATTGAATGAAAGTAGATGAAAGAAAAAGAAATGGAAGAAAAGTAAAAACTAATAGAAATAACTGATAAACTAAGTCAAATGCAGTATCAACATTTTAACATAATATTGAGTAGATTGTGTCCTGTAATTATGTGGTTTAAATACTAACTAAGATAACATTTTCTGATTAGAATTTCGAAGGCTAGCAGCATACCATCATACCAAGCTTGATTAGAGTTACCTAAGATAACATTTTCTGATACTGCACTATTTTCTTAACCTTCAATTTTATTTTATTTTTTAACTTCAAATGACTTATTATAAGTTATTTGTGCCAAACAGACCTTAATATATGGTCATATTTGATCTGAAGTTAGTGATTATTTGTAGTAGTGGACTCTGTTATAACAGAGAATTGAGTATTCTGATAAAAATGGAGTTGGCCACATGTTAGTTTTCCAACATAGACAACATAGATAGGACAGTATTTGCAAACCATATCTTTTCTCTTTAAGATATGTTTAAATCATTTTCTTTATAAAGTATATATATATATATATATATATGTATAAGTTAACTTGTATAAAGCATTAATATGTAGCTGAGTAGTAGGAGTAATTGTTTGTTATTTTGTTTGGTCAAAGCTTATTGCAGAGTGGAGACAATACACTTTAAGTAGAGTGCAAAAATACACGAGACATGGATGGGAAGGACCCCAACATTCAACACATGTTTGGTGAATTTATGGGACAATAAGTACGTTAGTTCTTTCCATTTACCACTTTTTTTTATTTATTTAAAAGTGCATGCATGCATGTGTGGTGTTATATAAATGGAGTAAGTTCCATTGCCACACACCAATTCACATGATCAGAATTTGAGTCTCTCACCAGTTATTCCTGGTTTTCATAGAAGAGATTCAAGCACTTTGTCATTTCCTTTAAAGCATTTGGGTTTTCAAAATCTCTTTGTTTAATCACACAATTGCGTTTGGAAATCAAATCCAGCTTTTCTACTGAATATATCAGTTTTAAGTTTGAGTGATAAACTTAATTGAAAATCAAAATTTAGTGAATAACAAATAAATTGAAATTGTAAGTTCACTTTTAATGCAACACCTTTGACCATGTGACTTGATCGTACTGCTTATTAAGACTTGAACTTCCTAACACCATTTGCATTCACGTTTTGGTATCTGCATTTTTCTGACAGTACAGTTGTTGCCAGTAGGACTTAGAACAGTTTGCTTTGCTGT
The DNA here is from genome assembly GCA_016859785.1 of Macrotyloma uniflorum. Classification (NCBI taxonomy): domain Eukaryota; kingdom Viridiplantae; phylum Streptophyta; class Magnoliopsida; order Fabales; family Fabaceae; genus Macrotyloma; species Macrotyloma uniflorum. The sequence continues at coordinate 569,975 of BDMB01000074.1, read as the reverse complement.
TACCATTTGTCTGCTTTATTACTAAAATGATGAAAAAATTTCCTAATTTATTAGAAGGGACAGATTTTTTAGAAATTATTATAATGAGGTGGGAAGATTTTATAAAAAAAAGTCGTATTATTTTATGATAACTTCTAATTTCTAATTTAAAGATGAAGAAGTCTTGATAAAGTAGTCTAATTTTAATTTTTATTAATTTTTAAAATTAAAATTATATTAGGTTAATATAATTTTAATTTTTTATTATTTTTAAAAATTAAAATTGTGCTTGAATAGTATGATTTTAATTTTATATTATTTTTTAAAATTGAAGAATAACATGATTTCAACATTATTAATTTATTTTATTTATTATACATATAAAATATAAAAATAATTATGAGTTAAACTCATTTTTAAAAGTTATATAGTTCGATTTTATTTATTATATACATAAAATAATATTATAATATATGAAACTAAATAATTATATATTAGAAATTTAATTATATCAACTAAATTAAAATAATATATTAATACATTATATAGATAACTTTTACAATTATAACTTTTACTCTTATAATATGAATATTTGTTGGATTTAGTCAAATTTTGTTGTTGATTTATCTTATTTGATTATGAATCAAATTAGTTATTGATTTGTTTGATTGTTAAATCGAGAATGAAATTAGACTCACTAGATTAGATTAGTAGTTTTTATTTCGCACAGAATAAAATTAAATTTCATAACTCTTATATATGTTTTGTAATTTATATACAGATCAATGAAAGTTTTAATTTATAGATATAAAAATAAACAAATCACAATAATATAAGAATAAAACAATTTAAATACTTAGAGCTTCTCATAATTATACCACCAATAATAATAATGGATGTTAAGAATGATAATGTATTAATATTATTGAATTTAATATAAATATTTATGTTTTATTATTATTTTCTTTAAATTTTTATTCATAATAAAATAATTATTTAATTTATTGAAATTATATTATTCATAAATATTAAACCTTAAATTTATATAAATTTATATTTAAATATACCACCTAAATATTTTTTATAATATATATATATATATATATTATATTTTTCATTCCTTTAGAAAATATTTAACTATCAAAGTTATTTTTTAAATTTTATTAACATCTAATTTTAAAATTCTAATAATTCTAATATTTTTTATTTAATTTGGTTAATATAATTAAATTTATAATATATAAATATTTAGTTTCATATATTATAATATTATTTTATGTATATAATAAATAAAATAAATTAATAATATCAAAGTTGTGTAGTCTAATTTTAATTTAAAAAAAAAATCGTATTAATACTACATTAGAAGTTATCTTATTGTTAACCAGACTTATGTTAATTTTTTTTAAATCTGTAAAATATTTTTTACACTATTTTAAGTGTGGCAGTTATTATAATATAATGGAAGAAAACAGTAAGACAAGAGAATAATAACGCTCTTATAATTTTTTTTTTTTAATATTTAGTGTTCATACAATAATTTGTTAGATATTTCAATCTACTTTATATATATATATATATATATATATATATATATGAGATAAATCAGATGATATATTATGTAAAACGTACCTTTTTTTTTTTTTAACCTGTATATTTAAATTTGTTGTTTTGTTTCTAGTCCCTGGATTTTAAAAATGTGTTTTTGAAGCCAAATAAGGCATACAAAATTTAGAGAACCAAAAATAAAAATAAACTAAATCTAAGAGACTAAAAATATATTTAACTTTTAATTTTAAAATAATAATATTTTAGTTTATTGATAATTTATATAGCAACACAATGTTATGTTTAATTATAAATAATTTCTTTAAAAATTATTAAGATTTTAATTAAAATTAATATATTGAAAATGATAAATTGAAAAAGATAAGATGTTAAAAAAATCCTAAAAATGTTTTCATAAAAATAAAATTATACTAAAAACACAATCAATAAATTATAATAATAATAATTGAATTTGATCTCTAAGAAAAATTACCTAATAAAATTTTACAAATTATGGTCATAACGTACATCATTTATAATAAAATCATTTTCAATATTTCCTAAGTCATTTGACTTGTTAATCATACAAAAATATATTATATATACTATTACTGTATTTGTTAATTTTGCTTTGGGTTTTCAACATGATTATATTTATTGTATGAAAAAATAATGAAAATTAAGATGATAATTTATTTATTAATATTTAATTTTATTATACAAAAAATTAGTAAAATATTATTTATTAATAAATATATAAATTTATTAGTTAGTTAAACTATAGAATATCATATACTTTTTTTACTTTTAATTATTAACACGATTTTCAATTGAAATTATGATTGCAATATTATTGGGGAGAAGAACCTTGCCATTTAGCGGAGAAAACTCTGTTTAGAAATATCTTATTCTGAGTTTAAATCCTGAATTTGTCACTTTAAGAGAGGATTTGATTAATTACTATTCTCAGTTAAAAAATTAAGAGGCTTTATAGTTTCACATCTTGTGACAAATCTTTAGTAAGGGAAAGAAAAAAACCAAAAGATGAAAAATATTTCAGATAGAATTTCAGCTAGAAATATTATTTCATACAAGAATAACTTCTACCATTAAAGCATATAAATTGATTAATACAACTACAGCATTCTAGCTTATTATTTCCTCTGCTCCATAAGAAACTAGTTGGCTATCATGATAAATTATGACACTTTCATGGTTCCAATGAACTTTTCACCACTTCAGCTTTGCAGGGAAGTACTGCAGAAAAGAAAGAGAGACACTTTAGTACAAGCAGATGAAAACTTTTTCCATAGGAAGAAAAGAAGATATGAAAGTTTCCAAAGGGTACTAACCTTTTCAATGAGTGAAAGATAGTATGGTTTCACCCTTTCAACATCAACTCGAATTTTGCTCTTGCTGTAAAGGTCATATTTGCTGCAAAATATTGTAAGCAGAAGAAAGTTAGAGAACAAAATTAACCAATATATTTCATTAATAACAAATTTAGTCTTACTTGAAAATGTGTAGCCATTTTAGATTCTCAACATCCTCATCATTCATCAAGTGCTTATAGGCTCCTTCCCTGTGTAATGCTGCAGAACAAATGAGTGGATCAAATTAGATTGCAAATGGTCTAATTAGATAAGTTATGAACATGCAATTAGTTATATGGTGGATAAGGAAACTTTTGCTTCTGAGTTGGAATTACCATAGAATGAATGGTATCTTATAATGAACAAAGCAGCAGAGGGCAGTGTAGTCTTGTTCTCCTTTGCCACCTAAGACAACAACACCCAAATAAGATATTTCCTTTACAATTCATGAAATGATTGCATTGAGTAATCTTACATAAATAAAGCCAAAATATTTTACTTGGTTTTCAAAGCACTTACTAGATACATGTAATCATCATGCCCCCATGACATCAAGACATTGTTAAGTCCACATTTCTCTGAGTAAATCCCATACTTAGTGTTGTATAATGGATTGTTGTAGTCTGGATTATCCTTAAAATACTGAAGTGGGATGAGACAAGTGTCAGATTTTTAATTTCAATAAATTGTCTGTTTTCCACCCCAATAGGAAAATGATTTGATAAATTTACCTTGTGGTGGACAATTGATTCATCAAATCTGCAACCTAGTGGGAATGTGTCCCCTGTATGAGCATAGTAAATATTAAATGTTAATGAATGGTTGAACCAGAAATTGCCAAGAAAACATGGAAGATATGACCTTTAAACTGTAGGTGTCAATCCTATATAAACACCACACATACCTACTACAGCCCATTGAGGAAGTCCTCCAAAACCAGGCAAATTCAGCACCTTTCCAAGATCTGCATTGAGGAAGGTTTTAAATAATTTCCCATCTTCCATATTAAACCAGAGAAATACAAAAACTATTTCATAGCAAAAGGATCTTCAAAATTTTATGTATAAGGAGCAATGCATGTAAAGGGTTCATTAGAATGTAGAAACTACCATGGATAAGGCCTGTTAAGTGCAACCAATCTTCATCAGGGTAGTCCCTCCTTATAGCTTCTGCTGTCTGAAGCAAGTGCTCAATCTGAGGTTCATCCAAGTCAGGGTCACTCTCATCCACCACTTCATTGAGGAGTTCACAACATTCCCATATGCCCATCTCTACCTTGTTCAATTTTGCATACTCCTCTCTCATTTTCTTCACCTATATATGAATATAATGTTCAAATTAATACCATGTTTCACCCTTTATAATTTTAAAAATATGCTAACCCAAATTGTAGCAACTGTTTGTAGTCTCTCCTTTTTTCTGGAGGAACATAGTAAATGCAAATTTTCTGGTAGATGCTTACAAAATCAAGTGATTGGTAGGTATGATTTTTTCTGTAGAAATTCTCCACTCCTTCATGCCTCTCACTTTCAGCATCATGATAAGTCCTGTTTTACAATAGATTGTTATTCATAAGATATTTATAGCAGCGTTTGAACGTATGAACATACAGAACTAGACAATCTAATAACTTTTTTCATGATTTTACGAATCTGTAATTTTAATATACAAGGGAAATGACAAGTGCTATCTTGTTTAAATTGTGGGAAGTGACTCAAAGCTCTTATTCGTTTAGTTTACTTGCCTTTTATACAGAAAAGGTTTGAAGAACCAAAATGTGGTTTATTTCATCTCAAAAATCCTTTCTTTTTCATTATTATATATCATCACTTTGAAAGGCCTTGATGGGCCTGGCCCAAAGCTCAACGACGGTTGAAGCCCATAAAAATGGATTTGACAGTTTGAGTGACAAATATCTGAACTGAATAAGAATCTTATTTTCTTCGACCTCAAAAAAAACAAAACACTCATTTTGTCGATGATAAGGATGAATTCCGTTGACCAAAACACTGAAACAGATAGGATGAATTCCTACAACCAATTGTGAGATAAAAAGCTTTTTCAATCCCAAAAGTAAAAATAAAACAAGAAAAAGCTTAAAATCTTTAAAGAAAACGAAAGGGAAAGGAAATTCAAGTTTTTTTTTTTCCCTTTTTACGTTAATAGGAAAGAATTTTCAAATAGCTCATTATATGATCAGTGAGTAACAACACCCAAATTAGCGTTGACAAAATGATTGAAAAAGTTAAAATTGGCGAGTGGATTTGTCTTTATATATATTTGGATTTGGATAAGAAAAATTGGAGAAGATTATTAATGGGTGTGAATAGGTTATGGAGATTGAAACCTAAACATGTGCCCAAATGAGTTGGTCTGTGGTATCAGAAATCCACCATCCAACACCAGTTCTCTCTCATTTATTGGTGCAGTCTTTGCCTCTACTTCAGCCCCTGCAATTTTAAAAACCTATTAACTGAAAACCACACAAGTTAGAGCACATTCTCCTTTTCCAAATCAAAACTGTGCTTCATGTCCAAAAAGGACAGATTTTGCACCGACCCATCACCACAGAATGGTACAAATTTCATGGAAAAATGAACACATAAAGCCCTTGTTTCTTCTTAGATAGATTACACTAAAACATAGAGTTTTCTCTGAACACAACAGTATCACAGTTTGGTAAGAAAAATGGAAGATTACAAAGTTAGTTACCAAGGTGATCAGGTTGCTGAATGAGGATGGTCATGTTGAGTCGAAGAGTTGGGAGAAAGTGTGAGAGAAAAATGGAAGAAGGAAAAGTGATGGAAGCAGAAAAGCTTGAGGTGGGGTGGCATGGTTGTGGAAAGGAAGGGAGTATTTATAAGTGGCCGGAGAGTCCTTGCCTGAGAATTGGGAGATCCCAAGTCCTTCCCTGAAAATCTTGCTTTTCCTTTTCATATTTCTAGTTTTCCATATTGAGTACATACAAACATGTTTATCCACCTTTAACCCTCCCTTTAACCTAAATAACTACTATTTTCCACCATGGAAAAAAACAACCCTCCATTTTAAAACATTTGATAGATAGATATAGAGAGAGAAAGAGACAAAGAGAGAGAAAAAAAAAAGTACCATTCAAGCTGGCAATGTCAAACAGGACAACACCCTCCCATCTTCCCATGCAAACACCTTTCTTACTTGGATTTGTTAAGTAGATGAATATAGATTCCACTTGAATCTCACTAATAATACCATCTATTTTGCAAAATTATATTTTAATATTTGGTCTAACTATTTTCTATTGGGATATTAAAAAAATAAAGAAGGTTTTTTTTTTTTTCACTTAAAATCTTCATTTTTAGGGTATGAAGTAATTTTACCTTAAAAATTATATGTGAAAAGTTTGATAGAATTTTGACAAAACTAAAAGGAAGAAAAATATAAGATGTGAAACTATTGAATCTATAATTAATACTACAGTTATAATCAACATATAATTTCATAATAATCGACAAAAAATAAGTAATATCTTAAATTAAAAAGTGATTTTACAATAATATAAACAATTTTAGTTAAATAGAACACCACACTTATTGTTTTAAAAAGATGAGATAATTAAAATTATTATTTTCAAAATTTTTATTTACTTTTTATTATAATTGTGAAGTTCAAGATTAAAAAAAATATTCATATATAAATATTATAGGTTTTGTAGTTAATTTATGAAATAAAAATAACAGAAGATTTCATATGTGGGGCCCACCTGAGGTGATTTATTGTCATAACTGAGTCAGCTTGAGTTGGATGAAATAATATATCTCCGAAAAGTGGGGCCCAGTGACGTGGCATCTAGTCAAGTTTGTACTACACGTGTTGTTTTTATAAGGTGCTTCATGAATCACGAGTTCCTACACCGTTGCCTTTTTCCACCACCGTTCGTTTTTGTCTGTCCTTAATGTTCGACACGTGTCCTTCTCAGAGTGATACACGCAAGTTACAATGCATTGAAGCCTTCCACGTCCCACTACAATCAATCTTACGTGCTTCTTTTGTTCATCATTATATAATGAAAAATAATAATAATAATATTAATTTTATAAAATAATATAAATGAAATATAAAGATAAATGCAATTCAGAATTGTAACAACATATATCAGAATATTTAAATAAAAATAATTTATTTAATGCCATAAAAATCTATGTATAACATGTAGTTTTTTATTTAAAAAAATTTACGATTTTGTCTAATTTTTAATTTCATCGACATTTATTTCTGTTATTTCTAACACTTTAATTAATCAAATTGTTTTTATAGTAGGCCAAATGAATATTTTAGGTATATATAAAAAATTAAAACATATGAAAAAATTGAAAATTTGACTAAAATGATAGATTTTTGAAAATAAAATATATAATGTGTCGATTTAAAATGAAGACTAAAATATTAAAATAACAAAATAATAATATCAAAATTATATTTAAACTAAATAAAAGTTAATAGATATTTATCTTACACGAAAACATAAGAAAATAAGTTTTATAAAAAATATATTTATATTGCATTTAATTATAAATTTATGGTAATATCTTAAATTTTTCATATATTGAGAACATAATAAATATTTTTAATTTTATTAAAAAAATATATTATTTTTTATTATACTCTTTATTTATTTGTTTACTAATTTAGATTATAGTTAATTATTATTAATGCAATGATATAATTAATAAAATATAATTAAGATTCACTTTAATTTTGAAATATAATAAATAAATAAAATATTTTTGTAAAACATTGTGAAATATAAAAAAAGAATGGATGGTGTAGTGTTTATTATAAAATAATATAATTATAATAGTTTGTTATATAATGCTGATGTGTTTTCTTATGTGACATTAGATTTATGTTATGTTAATGAACTTTCTATTTGATTGAGTAGTTGAAGCTAAAGTTGTAAGAAAAGAGAAAATTAGGTTTAAATTGTGTTATTGAAATCATTGAAATTTACATGCATTTGATTACCGACAGATTTGTGATGTAGACCAATCCTTTCATTTTCAATCACACTCATGAGAAGAAGAAAGTAAATTCAATCATTTCATTCAACAAGGAAAACAAAACCTAAACATTGGACAATTTCTTTAAATTTGGAATAAGTATTTTTTTGAAATAATAACTTATTAAAAAAAAGTTAATTACTTTTAAAATAAACAGATTAAATAAACACAAAAAAATTACTTATTTTATTAAATAACTATTTATCTTAAAAAATAAGTCCAAACAAACCAATATAATATAAGTCATATAAAAAGGACATTTTATTTAGTTTGCATGAAAAAAATAAAAAAAATATTGAAAATGAGAAACATAATTTATATCTTTTAAAATAAATATTCTATCATAGCAGAAAGTAAAATTCTAGTTAAATTCAATATATAGAAGAGTGCATATCCTGATTGTGGAGCCTATCATATGTGATTTCTTTCTGAGCCCTTAAAATAAATGTGCTTGTAAATATAATAATCAACATTTAAATGAAGATAAGTGTATGTATTGAATGGTCATTTGTCACTAATGAATTTCTTAAGTAAATATTATCAGCATGAAAAACTTTTCTTCAACTCCACTTAACTTATTCTTACACTTGATTAATTAACTGACTAAGACATCTCAACTAAGATAATATTGATTACTAATTAACCTTATATTGTATATAATTTTACTTTTTTGCTTCCTCCCCACACAAGATTAATCTTTTATTAATAATTAAATAAAAAATATACAATAAAAAAAAAAGATAATTAAACCTAAAAAAATAATAAAGAACAACAAACTAGTAATTTTCATCTTTAAAGTATTACGCTCTCCTAAATAAGGTAAAAAAAATTATAAATAATATCTTTCAAACAAGTTGCTAAGCATTAATGAAATACATGAACATAAAAACTAAGCTAACGGATATGGAGTATTTTAAGAATTACTCATAAAAATATCAAAGAAAACTATGGTGGGTTTCTTATCAAAAGTCACTATTTACAGCAAAATTAAAAATTAATATATGAGCAAGTTGCATGCAATTGTCCATGAACTATATGTTATCAGGAAAAAGATGGTGTGATGAATTGGTGGTGAGGCTTAAAATCCCAGCCATAGAAATGTGTAGGATTCCACCATGCAGTATCTCTCTCATGCATATTGGCAAGGCACCTTAATGAGGGTGGATAAAGCAAATTAAGTATTTCATAAAGAGAGAGAGAGGACAAGTTGGAAATGTTGTAAATATTATGTCACTTTCAGGAAGGTAGCTAGGTGTGAGTGTGAGGTTCTGATGGAAGAGATTACTGTGTGTGGAATGCATTGGATATCATATCATATCACATCTTATCTGTGTGTCACTCCACCTCCTAATAAAACAAGTGAAGCTGCTTGTAATTTGCAAGAAGATGATCATGTTCATAGTTCCTGCATGAGATCAAAGATATATGCACCACAAAAATTAATATTTGCAGGTCTGATTATAAGAATATACAGCACAGAAAATAGCTGTCCACAAACATAATGCGGGGTTGCTTTCTGAATAGCAGTACTATTGTGTTCTTTTGTATATTTTACGACCACACAACCAAAATATCTTTCACTTTTGTGGGGACGAAGGAGTCACCTGGAGAAAACTATCAGTTAAATCACATCACAGCACCCAACATTACATATATAGTGGAAACCATCAGTTAGAAAACAAAAGGAACAACTGCTGTTATTCAATAAAGGTCCGCTATCATATAAACCCACCCATCTCAAAAATAGTTTTAACATTTTTTTCCCCTAAACTTCGAATTATAAACTCTGTTTTTTTACCTCTTATCAGCTTAATATTCAAAAATAAATAAAAAAGCTCCCCGAACTGTTACTCTAAATAAAATAAACAATTACTCCTTCAATAATATATTTATTTTCAGTCACTACTACCCTATTGCATCCATTCCGTCTCTAATATTTTGGACTTTTGGAGTTGAAAAAACTTAGGCCTGCTTTCTAAAACTACTCTATAAGTATTCATAATAGAAATAAAATAAGTAAATAAAATGTTTTATCCTTATGTATAAACTAAATCAACTTATTTAATAACTTAAGTATTTAAAAAAGTTAAATAAGAAAATTTTACAAAAGTACGAAAATAGTGGTTGTGTTGTGCAATTGAAACAGCGCACGATGCCGCAGCTCGCTAAGTTTCTACATAAACAAGAAATCTAAGACAATTCACTTATGCCCTAGTGGATGCAATATTTATAAACTCAATTGATCAGGAATTTAATCCAGGTGTTGAGGGAAGAATAGGATGAAAGCAAGACCCTGCATACAATAAATAGGAAACGTCCAATAAGAAGGAGAATTTGTTTACACTTAGAATTGTTGAATACATAGTCTAGAATGAAAATGAAAGAGTGTAATCCTATTTTAGTGATAATATCTACATTTAAGGCGAAGACAGGAAAAGAGCAACGCCTGTACGGGCCACAGAATATAACATTAAGTTAATCTTAGTTTCAGCAAGGGCTGCAAGTTAGGAATAATATAATTTTCCTCCACCTGTATAATAAGTATTAGTAGCCATTGCAGTATATGTTTACTATGAAAATTTCATTCTTTTTGCCGGTCCTTGATCAATTATGGGATCAGCAGTAGGAGCTTGCGTCTCTGCTGCTTCCTGAGTTTCGGTGCCTTTCTCAGTTTCTCCTGTTGGAGGCGGGACATACCCTTCTGGAAATGGTGGTGGAGGTGGAGCTGGTGGTAACTGCAGCAGAGAGCAAGTTAATACTCATTTCTCACCAATAATAAAGGATGAGAGTTAAAAAGTTTAGATTAGCAGTTCACATTTATCAATAAATACACAACTATTTGTTTAAATTAGTAAAGAGGCCCATATTCACAACTGATTGAGCGTGTATATTCAAGACAGGTTTTTATTTCAACCCCTGTACCCATTTTTATATATAAAAATATTACCAGTAATTTTTAATAGTTGTGTACATAATTGTTAGGAAACATGTGAAAGATGTATTTTTGTCAACTTACCTTGCGTTGCAAGGATGCAAGAATATGATCCACACGCTTAACTTCCTTTATGTCAATTGTCTCCTTAGCAGTCTTTGACTCCACCAAAGCAGTCTCATTTTCAGAATCAACTGACCCAGCTAGAAGAATCACAATTAGTTAACGTGCACAGAAGTATGAAATGCAACAGTTCTATCGCTAAAGTATGAAATGTGCCCTGATGTTTTAAAGTTGCGACAGTGACATACTGATATTACTGGTTGCTTAGATGATACTAGGGCATTTCAGTGTTTCTCTCTCAGGTTGACCTGCTTCAGCTCTTCATCCCCAATTTTACAAGAATCCTAATTCCAAAATCAAGCCACGCAAAGAACCCTAATATCATGGAATCTTCACCAAATCTTTGTCAACCTAAATCAAACCTTAATGAACATGCAGGTTTGTATGCTTTCTGACTTAGACAACTTTAGTGATGAAAAATAGACAATGACGAAAAACGCCAAAAGTTCTGGCAACCGGCAAGACTATCAAGGTTGATCACCTCCATAAGAAATGTTATTAGTTTATAAAGTTTTTAACTGCTAATAATGGGCAAAAGAGAGTACAAAAGACAATCCTGGGAATCAGGAAATTGAGGTGTAAAATGAAAGAAAGATGGAGAGTTTGCTCTTTGGAATAGGACTAAGACTAAACCAGAAACTATATATAAATCAGCAAGGAAGGCTTAAAAGCCTTATACTTTGAACTACAATTATAGTTGCTTAGTCCCCTCCAACTATAAATACATGAAAGTGATGCTTCAATATTAATGCCATACAGTTAGTCCTTGATGGCATTGGTAATAAAGATCAATACGGTGTACAAATTATTTGTTCAAATGACAGAACTCCAGCTTGGTAATTGTCTTTGAAAGTAAAAAAATTGATGTCCCAGATACGATTAATCTCTAATTGCGAGAGTGGGCCTTCAAAGTTCACCAGTATACTCACTCTATAATTTAATTTATTAAATAATCAAGATGGGATGGCAAAATAATATCACAGAATTTTTGCTTATTCATTTTAGGAATATAAGTCTGGCACTATGGTATTTCAATCAAACTTCAAAAGCATTAAAGAATTCTATTTTTTTGGGTCCCTGCATTTGATACATGAACCAGAAATTCTTATATGGAGACAGATTAATATGGTCACAGCACATCAGTTATATCATACTAGATCACATTGTAGAGTGAGCAAATGTAGTCACTTGTTGGTATGATGACTCAGTTATTCAAACCATACTGAGCATAAAAGTTGGCATTAACTTCTATTAACTATCCTATTCCTATACAATTGAAACTATATTTTTCAAATGAAAAATAGTTCGTCTTTTGTCAGACAGGCTTCTCTTCAAATGTAAAACAATAATATCAAGACATTTTCAAACGCTATCCAGATTTTGTAACATCAATGTGAGCAACAATATCAGACTTTTCAAAAAAAGAAAACAACAACCATAGTCTCCACTTACCATATCCAATTTTCTCCAACTTTGAGGCAGCTGTAGTAAATGCCTTCTGAATGTAATAAAGGGCCCTTCCCTGCAAGATCAATGATAAAACCAGTATTGGACCACAAAATCTCTCCCATTAGAAAAAAGCATAGACTAAAAGAAAAACTACTAAACTGCACAAAGTTTGTAGAAAAAGGTCTTTAAAGTATACAAATAACAACAATTTAGTGCCGCCTGAAATTCAAAACAGCGAACCTGAATACTACAACAGATAAACTAATACAGCTTCGAACAGAAAATAAAATGTTAAGTAACACGACTGAAAATGCTTTTCTCCAATTTTCACAATGATATACGATACCCTACCATGAGTACTCCTCTTGTCCGGAGTACTCCTGATTAACAAAAAAAGCAAGAATTTTACTGCTCTTTGAAAGTTAATCCGCCTAAAATAAAACAAATCTAGAATACTCCTCGAGGTGAAGTGCTCCTTTGGTTCATGTTTAGATACTCTCAGAAAAAAGAAATCACCAATTACGCAAAAAAGTTTAAATAACATTAAGCACTCTTAAAGAGAAATCATAACCCAAAGGTAATAAATAAACCCTAGATAAATCATGATTTTATTGAAATAATAACACGATCCAAGATAAATCTTAATTAAATACCCTATACAAAAAGGAAAAGAAAAAAAATTTAAATCCCCACAAAATAATAAAAGATTTCTTAAGTTTCTATTGATAACAATATAACAATTCCTACTTCAACATGTTCCTCCTTCGTTCTACATTACACACGATCACAAACATTCATTTCTTCTCAATCTCATGCAAGCAAGTTCATTACAAGAAAGAATCCTCCCTAACCTAAAAAGAATGTAAAACACAGAGCAAGAACTCACAATTCTGGCTGCAAAAACATTGCACAGTTGCGGAGCCTGGTAAATGGAACCATCGAGGACATAGTAGGCGAGCATAGGCGTAACTTTGTCGGGGCTATCTCTCTTCTGCTTGCGAATAACGAACAGGTGCGGCTCCATAACTTCGCTGAGCATATACTCCGTCCCCGTCATTTTCCTGGAGAAAATAATCATTATTATTCGATTATTACAATCCGTGAAACCTAAAAGAGTAATGGAAAGAAGGAGGGGGAAGGAAATTAGGGTTTTACATACGAGAGTTGAGAGATATCAAGAGGGTGAACGGAGCGCATACGGAGTTGCTCATTGTTGCAAGTCCAGTCGTAGAAAGGGGAGAGGGCGAAGTAATCGAAGACCAGGTTGCGATCGAGAGGGAAGTTGTTGAGCCAGAGCTGGTCTCGGAAGCATATTCCGGTCATGTCAGTCCCCGGAGGCGGCGGCGCTCCTCCTCCCTCCAGCAGTTGGTTTCCCGGCGCCGTCGCCATCTTCCACTCCCACTTTCCGAACGCTTTCTGTTTCACTCCGTCGGGGCACAGAACACAACAGCTTTCGGAGAGAGTGTGCTTAGTTACTCTGAAATTCTAGGCTTTAATTTCATTCTCACCTTATAAATAAATAATTTATATATAATAATTACTAAGTGTCTCAATATTAGTTTTCATTACAACAAAAATAATAAGATCAATTATTGTGTTGTCAAATTTTCTTCTTCTAAATTAACATTAAGGTAAAAAATTATACAAAATAGAAAATAGTTTATGTTCTTCATTAATACACTTGATAAATAACTTTATTCTATAAACAAGTGATTTGAAATTTATACAAATAAAAAAATTTGATAAAAGATGTCATCCCAGTAATGAATCTTAACATTGAAAAAGTAGTAGCAGTTGAAGTTCAGTTGTTTTGCACACTTGTTTGTGTTTCCTTAAACAATGCGAAACATTCAACCTCGTCGATTTTCCACTCTGGTAATCGAACCACCCCACCGAACCCCAACCACGAGGCCATTCGTTCCCGTACCTCACCGAACCCTTCCCGAGCCTCGAGGCCAGGATCTGGACTTTATCACCGTCGCTCACCGCCACGTGATCAACTCCCACTGGGAAAAGCTCCACCCTTTATGCCCCTTCCTCACACCCTTCCGTCTCAAACACCTCCTCCTCACCCTCCAAAACGACCACGTTTTGTCCCTCAAACTCTCCCAATGGCTCCTCCAACACCACCCCTCCACCCACACCCTCGAAACCCTCTCCATCCTCCTCCACACCCTCGTCAAACACCGCCAATTCAAAACCACCCAAACCTTCCTCATAAAGTTCCTCTCTTCACACCCTCCCCACACCCTCTTCCACTCCCTCTTACACTCCTACCCTCTCTGCAACTCCTCCCCTCTCGTCTTCGACGCCCTCTTCAAAACCCTCGCCCACACCAATAAATTCCGCAGCGCCACCCTCACTTATACCCTAATGAAGGAACATGGCTTCCCCCTCACTGTCGAATCCTGCAACGCGTTTTTAAGTTCTCTGCTTCGCCTTCGCAGAGCGGATATTGCTCTGTCGTTTTACCGGGAGATGCGTCGTTCTTACGTTTCGTCTAATGTCTACACTCTCAACATGGTCATTCGCGCTCATTGCATGCTGGGGGAAGTGCAGAAGGGCTTTGAGATTTTTCAGAAGATGGGGGACATGGGTTTGATTCCTAATGTTGTGTCTTTCAATACTTTGATTTCGGGGTATTGTAACAAGGGGCTGTTTGGCTTGGCGTTAAAGGTTAAATCTTTGATGGGGGAGAATGGAGTGCAGGCTAATGTGGTTACTTTTAACACTCTAATTAATGGGTTTTGTAAGGAGAGGAAGTTGCATGAGGCAAATAGGGTTTTCAATGAGATGAAGGTTGCCAATGTGACTCCCAATGTTGTGACTTATAATACTTTGCTGCATGGGTATGGTCAGGTTGGAGACAGTGAAATGGGTGGGAGGGTTTATGAGGAGATGGTGAGGAATGGGGTTAAGGCTGATATATTAACTTATAATGCATTGATTTTGGGGCTGTGTAAGTGTGGGAAGACAAAGAAGGCTGCAAGTTTTGTGAGGGAGCTTGATAAAGAGAATTTGGTCCCTAATGCGAGTACCTTTTCTGCTCTTGTTACTGGACAGTGTGTGAGGAACAATTCTGAGCGTGCCTTTCTTATTTATAGGAGCATGGTGAGGAGTGGTTGTAGTCCAAATGAGCATACTTTTCAGATGTTGATATCTGCTTTTTGCAAGAATGAGGACTTTGATGGGGCTGTGGAGGTTTTGAGGGACATGCTGGGCAGATTGATGAGTCCAGATTCCAACACGTTATCTGAGCTCTATCATGGACTTTGTAGGTGTGGGAAAAATCAGTTGGCATTGGCACTGTGTAGTGAGATGGAAGCAAGGCGTCTATTGCCAGAGGGGTTTGACAAAGAAAGAATATTCATGACCCATCCAGAAAATGAGACAAATAACTAAACTCTGGTATTCTCCATAGGCTAATATTTTTTGGAGACACTTCTGATACTAGATGTCTACAATGGATATATCTCTCAACAGAGATTCAAACTTTAGTTTGTTATGTTGTGGAAGACAAGTACCTTCTACTAGATACTGTCTCTCTTGGTGGTACTTGTCAGGTTGTTTGAAGCTGGACATTACTTAGTGCTTGCTTAACTTGTTTGTTAGTTAAGGGCTTAAGGTCTGGAACCCTCGAATATTCAGAGAATTTTTTTGTAGAGATACACTCAATCAATATAAGAAATTTTTTCTTTCTTCCATTTCTGAATTCTGATCCCGTTTCTATCATAATGTGCAATAGTTTATTATTCTTAATCAACTTGTCATCAGTGTGGAAAGCATAGTCTATATAATACATAAAAAAAAAGTATGCTATCATTCTATATGAAATTTTCTCCCAACCGATGGTGAAACAAGCACGTAGCACTCCTATAATGTGATGGAAACGAAACTGATAATGAATGTGATTGATCATAGGATAGCTCTGCCATTTTATGAGTCTTCATTACCAAGATCTCCCCATCTTACATTGTGCCGTGCAGCAAGGTAATGTGCTCCAACCGGTCCTCTGCTACCATAGGGGTAGAGCTCCGGAGAAATCTTATTGTTTTCAATTTCTTTTAGCAGAGGTGTGAATAGTGCCCAAGCTGCATCGAGCTCATCGCTTCTTATGAACAGCCTTCGCTCCCCTTCAATAGCATCCAAGAGTAGCCTCTCATAAGCATCTGGTATTTCGCTTGGATACCTTCATAGAAATTTAAAGTTGTATATTAATGTCGTTGTCGAACACATGTTTCTACTTGCTCCAATATAATGACCATTCTTAGCTGATGGAATTTTTTAAGATTGTTAAGCTATATTTCACAAACTATAGTTATATCCAGGCATAATTATGAAGAAGGAAATGCCAGAACAGAGACAAATTATTAACTAGTGTCAACACAGTAACTTCCATGGGAAAATTCTCAACTCGAACAATATTGCAGTGAAGTACGTATGTAAAACTAAGATACCTTCATAGGGAAAAACATTCTTCTGCGTTCACTCAACTGACTAGATTAACCTTTTAACTTTCAATATTAATTGAATTCGTAATATTTAATCAACAACTTTTCCAATTGAATTTAACTCAGTCTAAAAGATCTTATACCTTGCTCGGAAAAGCAAATTAAGGTCACTTCTGTCTAATCTCATTCCCAGACCAGGAACTTTATTGTTGATTTTCAAATATATAGCTTCATCAGGTTGTACACGAAGCACAAGCTCATTTGTAGCCTTGTCTAGATCAGTTCCAAAATTCCGCTTGTACAAATTACCTGGGACGTGTCTGAATTGTACTCTGATTTCTGCACTGGATACAGTTTTTGAATTTTTGTTGTAATAATTCCAAAGAATGCACAGAAAATTCAATGATTACCTAAAAGAAAGAAGAAACATTGCGTACCGTTTAGTATGGAGAGCCTTGCCAGCTTTCATGAGAAAAGGAACCCCATCCCATCTGGCATTGTCTATAAAAAGAGCTGCTGCTGCAAATGTTGGAGTAAGACTACCCTTTGGAACAGTTGGATCATCTGTATAAGCAGGATATGATTTACCACCCTTGCTGTGGCCCTTATATTGACCAATCACAACATTTTCAAGTTGCAGTGGTCTCATTGATCTCAGAACCTTCACCTGAGTTGAAACCATTCTCGATAATCACTGAACATCATTATATTGGTTGAAATCTTTCCATAAAATTATAGGATATTTAGGAGAACCGAATTGAAAACTAGAAAAATAATGTTATTCAGGTAAACTATGGATAGACAAAAGAGATGTATGTACCTTTTCATTTCTGATGTCCTCAGCAGCCAAACTGACAGGTGTTTCCATGGCAAACAAAGCTAGTATTTGTAGAAGATGATTTTGCATTATATCACGAATGATTCCATAGTGATCAAAATAACTAGAGAAAGGCACAAAGACAGTTCAATTAGTCGTGTGAATTATCATTCTCTGTAATACTATCAAGACACATATGGCAACATTACTCAGTACTCACCCCCCTCTTCCTTCAGTTCCAAAATCTTCAGAAAATATTATCTGCACATTTCGAATGTAATTCCGAGACCATAGAGGCTCAAAAACAAGATTTGAAAAGCGCAGCACTGATAGATTCTCCACAAGCTCCTTACCCAAGTAATGGTCAATTCTAAAGAATTTCCAATGAGTCCAAGCTTTTCACTTTAGCTTGTTAAAATAAAATAAAAAGAACCAAATGCACCTGAATATTTGGTCTTCAGTGAGGTACTGCTTCAAACATCTTGTTAGCTCACTAGATGATTCTGAGTCACGACCAAATGGCTTTTCAACAATAACCCTCGTCCATCCATCTTTGGAAGAAGCATTTTGGCTAGCGCATTTCACCACATCCACAAATATGTTTGGAG
The DNA here is from genome assembly GCA_016859785.1 of Macrotyloma uniflorum. Lineage (NCBI taxonomy): Eukaryota > Viridiplantae > Streptophyta > Magnoliopsida > Fabales > Fabaceae > Macrotyloma > Macrotyloma uniflorum. The sequence continues at coordinate 551,656 of BDMB01000074.1, read as the reverse complement.
GTATTGACAAATAAAACAATCTGTTCGATAATTTTCCACCCTAGAAGAGACCATTGTCAAATATATCAAAGTATAGTTTCAAGATCAGTTATCAGGCAGGTAACTACCAGGGAGAATTTGATCTTGTTTGCATGACACAATAGAATTTTAGTTATAGGAAATATAAAATGCCTTAAATATTATGACAGATATTAGAACCCTTTTTTGTTGCACTACAGTTTTAATTTTCAAATCTCCATCTGCTCTAAAGGTTTTTGCACCCTATTCCGAAGAAGAGAAAGATCCACAAAACCCAGTGCTCCGGCTTTGAAGGAATATTGAATTTTATGAAAAAGTAACGGGGGTTCCTTTTTGTGAGGCAAGTTCAACTTCCAGGGACTACTTTTAGAAAGTAATTTTGACACAGCCTTGTAGAAGAGATTCATGTTTAAGGGTATTTCAATTTTTTAAGCATTCGTGTTAAATTTGAGAACCAAATAGCATCCAAAATCAGATAACATGATTCATCTTGCATTTTTGTTTGTGTGTTCGCTTCTGGTGGAAAATGTTTTCAAATTTTATTTATTTTTTAATTTTCTGATGTATGGATGGCCCAGTGCAGTAGGGCAATGATGAAGATAGTAATATATTACCTCTTTCTCTTTCAGCTTGATATCCAATTCTGAGAAGTGCTCCTCAGAATTATATTGACCAGAATGGTAGAAGCATCTTTTTAAGAACTGATCCATTTTATCTTCGCAATTTTCTCTGCAAGTTTAAACTTGTATCAATGTACTTAAAATCAAGGGAAGTATGGGAAAAGTATAAGGTAAGGTTTTACATCATGTTAGTCCAATAACATAAAAGCTAAATTGTATAAATGCGTTTGAGTAATACAGACTTAAGAAAGATAAAATTGAATAAAAGTTCATTGCATTTAATCAGTTACCTGTTACCCATTTACTTTTTAAACCTTACTCTTGTTTCTCTTCAACCATGATCGATTACAAGTTTGTACCAAATAGTATTGCTGCAATGACATTTACCTCTTGTCAATTCTGCATGTTAAAGTTTTGCTAATCATGTTCCTTAATTCTTCATTGGTCATTTTAGTCCGAGCAAATCCAAAAACAAGAAAATTCTGCATAAAGATTACACAACCACATAGACTCAAACATAATGTTCTAAAATTTTTTAATCATCTAATTCCCAAAAGTTTAAGCATCACTGGTAAATGAAACTAAACACTAAGACAAGTAGGACCTCAGGTAGCCAATCTTCATAAAAAAGTGCAAAGAGTGCTGGAAAAATCTTCTTTTTGGCAAGGTCTCCAGAAGCTCCAACAACAGTTATACTAAGGTTGGATCCTGTGTTTTCTGAGTCTGACGAGGGAAATAGTCCCTGAAGTAGTTGGGGCTTGCTATCTTCTTTAGCCAATGAAGTTCCAGCTAAACCTAATTAATTTGAGAAATGTATGATATATGACTTTAGCTAATTAAATACAAATGCACAAATATTCAACATATATGAACACTTAAAGCAAACAAGTCATGCACCCAGACACAATAAAAAAATATTTTTTACAAAAAAAATGCAATATGGCTATTGAATTATTATAATCCATGTATTCAACATTGAACTGAAGATTTAAGCAAACTGAGTACATAGAAGCTAAGGGAGGGAGAAGAGGACATGATCTGATCCCTTGGCAACAAAGAATAAGGATTTTCCTAACCAGAAGGTCTATCAAAAAAAATAAAAAATGAAGAAAATAAGGACAGATATCTGTCAACATGAAGACAAGCCCAACTCCAGTCCAAGTTTTCAATATGATTTAATTTTGCATTGATAGAGGCAAATATATACCTAGGGTGTGAGACATAATTGAAGTATGAGAAGTGAAAATTATGAGGGAAAACCAAGAGTGTAACAAGGAAGAAAAATGGTGAGAGAAACTGTCAAAATGTATAGTTAGCAAGGGAAGAAATTCTCACATAAAGAATATAGTCTGAAGTCTTTTTCTGATTAACAAATTGATTTCCAGGTTCAGGGAGTTCAACAATAATGCCTATTGTTTTTCAATGTGATATCAACTGCCTTAGGACAGAACTTGGTATACAATTGAAAAATAGATGTTCTCTAAATAAAATTAAATTTCACCACAAGCATAACAAGGACACTAATGAAGCTCATAAATCCTAACTTCAAATCTGGCATAGTTTTAATTGGAAAGAGTAATCAAAGGTCACAGGGAGAAACAATTGCTAGATCAAACAAAAGGCATGAGCAATCATTTTCACTCGAAGTTCAACTCATAATATATACACAACATAACGATAAAAAAATAACAGATCATGCAAAAATGAAGTTGAAGAAGAAACCATCATTAGAAGAAACAGCATTTAGTGGAAGCCCATTTGAGGATTTGAGCTGAAAATGGTTTCTAGCCAGGTTTTCGGGGCGAGTGCAAGAAAACCATAGTGGTGAATGAGAGTTTCCTCTCACTGCAATGAGTTTAGAGACTAGTTGTGGCTCATTTCTGGATGCATAGGACGGGACTATGCTTAAAGAAGGACCGAGAATACTGGCCATGCAAGATGCTGGTCTTGAAGAGTTTACAAGAAAACCATAAGAATAGAACAACAAAGTAAAAATCCAAGGTCAGAAACAGATAAGTTGAACACAGTGCAGGAGTTCAGTTTATATAGTTAATCGTTGATGAAAAATAAAATAAAATGGTTAATATCTTCTAAGTCATATGATTTATCAATGCTACATCATACCAAAATTGTCCTTTGGATCTGTGAAAAGACTGCATCAAATAAAAATAGAGGAAATTGTGTTTGGTACACTCTGACAAAATATCCTGAATGTGAGGTCCAAATTTTTCTTACAATTTTTTATTATTCTTTTTTTTCAAATTTCTAAACTAATATTTCCTCTCATTTGAGAATTTTTTTATTTTAAATATAAAGAATGTAATAAATTTTGTTATTTCAATAGTATATTTATAATATTTTTTATTTTTACATCACAATATATATATATAAACTAACTAAAAATTAGATAAAAAATTATTAATAATAAAAGAAAAATGATTAATATTATATTAAATGTTAAAAATGATATTTAAATACAGCCAACATTAATCAGTTTAATTTAATTTTTTATTTATAATCCTAATCAAACTATACAATTTAAAATAGAATAATTTTAAAAAATAAAAATAATTTAATTTTAATCAATATTCAATTTTTTTTTTTAATTTCTACATCTTATTCCCTGCAATGGGGTGTCTAGAAAGTTTGAAGAATGTATAGTAATTCCTACAAACATATATTTTCTTCAATTCATGTAATTTGGTGGAAAAAAATGGTAAATGCAAAGCCAAAAGACTTAAAAGATGAACATTTAAGTCTTTAACTCTTAACTTTTTCTTTCATTTTTTCTTAGCAACAAAAACACATACAGTCATCTTCTTGTTTGAATCAGCAGTTGTGGTTCATTTTGTCCATTACTTTCTTTGCAACCACACAAGAATGAGTGGATTTTGATCCACTGTCATGCATCCATCCAAAGAAATATTGAATTTACAACTTTGAACTGGTCTTTGGGACAAGCTTTTTTTATAATCATTCTATACAAGTTGACTTGGAAAATATTATGGTCTCTGTAAGAAAATCCTAAACCTAAAATATTATGCTTCCCTTTTTCTTACTATTTTCCTCTTAGAAAATGACATAGTATTCTAACATGTCAATAACATTTCAAGACAAAACTTCTAAAGTAAAGTTGTCATACTATGCTTATGCTTAATGGTTGAAACATCTTGAAGATACCTTCTATGGATTATGCATATGCATGGTTACACACACACACACACATATATATATATATATATATATATATATATATATATATATAATTTCAGTGTTAACCAACAATAGGTAACCAGTTCTTTGAATTGGTCTTGGTATGAATATCACAGATGACAGATAGTGGGAGTAAGTGGTGAAACTTACATATCTCTGACTTTTTTTTGAATCCTTGTTTCCAAATCTTCAATTCCAATTATTGATAAGATTCAATCTACAACCTTGGTTTCCATTTGTCCATTGTCTATTTTCTCTTAATTAAATGAAGTAAATGAGTGTTAAATATAAATCTTTCAAGATTAGCTTTCTAAGCAATTATAATATCTTTTATGTATGTTCAATTGGGATCATGATTAATTTTACATTTCTTCCTTAATTATATGGGTCTCATATTAACAATAAAATGTTTATACTTAATGGAGTAGAGTACCTAATAAGAAAGGTTATATAACTTCCAAAGAATTTCTTAACCAACAATTACTTTCACAAAGAACTGACTACAATGCCGTGTTAATTACTGCAGCATGTGACTTTAGCAGTATATATATGACATTATGGCACTTATCTTTCTCTTCCTAACCAAAACATGATTGATCAAACAATGATGGGAATGCTAATGCATTTTCCTTTTGTATTGTTTGGGGTCCTTACTGCTACGGTTCTGATTCAAGCACAGGATCAATCAGGTTTGGTTATCAAAATTTGAAAACTAGCTTAAAGTTACATTATCATTTGTTCAAGAAATAATAGTACTTAAACCTTTTCTTTGTTTCTTTCTCTCAGTGTTCATTAGTATAGACTGTGGTCGACCTGAGGGTTCAAACTATACTGAGAGAACCACAGGCATATTTTACATTTCAGATGAAAAATTTATAAATAGTGGCAAAAGTATGAGTATAGAACCTGAAGAGAAGAGTATTCATCAAGAACAGCTAGCATACGTGAGAAGCTTCCCCAATGGAGTGAGAAACTGTTACAGAATAAACGTGACAAGTGGTACTAAATATTTAATCCGAGCCACTTTCTTTTATGGAAACTATGATGGTCTCAATACCCCTCCACAATTTGATCTTCATCTTGGAGCTAATTTATGGGGCACAGTGAGGTTCGACAATGCATCACTTAGCACAATCAAAGAGATAATTTACACACCATCGTTGGATTACATAAGTCCATGTCTGGTTAACACAGGCGGTGGGGTTCCATTCATTTCAGCTGTAGAATTGAGGACTTTGAACAGGGCTTCCTATTCCACTGCATTAGGTGAATCATTGGCATGCATCTACCGATATGATTTAGGTTCCATCACCAACTTAGTGTACAGGTGAGTCCATTGCATTGAGTTAAGCTTATTTACATTATGTGCCAATAAGAGAGATTTTTAAGTAGTGGAATGGAAATAGTTGATTTAATAATTTTCAGTAGTATGAAAAGGAGAAAAGAGAGACAAAAAAGGACATTAGAAGAATTTTTAAGAGATATTTCATGGCGAAAAACATATATGAAGATTTGGTCTTTTACAAAGCATCGTGTAATTCATGTAGCTGATCTCAGTGAAATAAGACTTATTGTTGTTGTTCTTTACAAAATTATCAAACAAATTAAAAAATAATGTGGTATGCAGGTACAAACATGATGTTTATGATCGCATTTGGATGCCTCATGGATTTAACAAGTGGACACAATTAAGCAGCTCACTTGATCCTGGTGATCTATCCCAGAATGCATACAAGCCACCAGAAGTTGTCATGAGCACTGCCGCTACACCAATGAATGCTAATGATCCTTTTGAGTTCTTTTGGTACTCAGATAATGTGAATGAGAAATTCTACATCTACATGCACTTTAATGATGTTGAAATATTGTCCAAAAATGAAACTAGAACATTCAATATCTTCATGAATGACAAGTTTTTATATGGACCTCTGGCTCCCAGATATCAGATAACAACCACCATTTTTAGTAAAACAGCTACGACTGGAGCCACAAGGTATCTATTTTCTCTAGTTAAGACAGACAATTCTACCCTTCCACCCATCATTAATGCCATGGAGATTTATAAAGTAATAGATTTTCCACGATCAGAAACTGAACAAGATGATGGTATTCTCTAAATCTGAATACATGTTTTTTAGTGTCATTTGAATTTTAACTGTATGCATAAATTGGATTGAAATTATTTTGAACTCTTTTTGAATATCAAATACAAGTGGATGCTATCAAAAGCATCAAAATCGCTTATGGGGTGGATAGAAACTGGCAAGGAGATCCATGTGGCCCTGTAGCATACATTTGGGAAGGTCTAACTTGTAGTTTGGACGGCGATAACACTCCAAGAATAACATCCTTGTAAGTTTACAAATCATAAAATTAATCATGCCTAGATTCATAAACTCGAACCATTAACTAATAAAAATATATCTGGAAATGCAACCAGGAATTTGTCTTCAAGTGGACTGACAGGGCTGATATCATCTGCCATCTCCGAGCTCACTATGTTACGCTACTTGTGAGTATCTCATCTAATTTGGTTAACAAATGATAAACCAAATCCATTTTATCTGAATCTTCTCCTCCTCTTTGAGTTATTGAATTGTAATGCAGCATTTTCTCTTGTCAGGGATTTATCAAACAATAGTTTAAGCGGGCCAGTACCAAATTTTCTGACACAGCTGCAATTACTTGAAGTCTTGTAAGTTTAATCCATATCTTGCATCAGTTAATTTTCTTTCGTCAAGAAATTGAAAGGGGTTTCATATTCTTCCTGTTTTCGCAGAAACTTGGGTAATAACAACCTTACTGGTTCAGTTCCCAGAGGACTTATTGATAGATCAAAGGAAGGTTCACTATCATTGAGGTAAGTCTCATCTCATGCTTAAAAACCTTGAATCCGCAAAATGATTGTAACTTAATTTCTTTATTACTCTGTAAGACTCGAGAATTTGAACACAACCGGAAGGTTTAATTTAAAGAATTCTGGACTTGATACAGAGTTTGTACTACAGAACACTAACACAGGCCTTAGCCCTAACAAGAAGTCTCCTTCTTCGAACAAACTTCAGCAATTTAATACAAAATGAATCAAAAATCTGTTACATAATATTTAAGAAATATACACATGGTTATCATAGAAAGCATCATATAATTATACAAGGGTACATAAATCTTACTCAACACCTCGCTTAGCATTCCTAGTGTATAGTGAAAACGGTTATATTTAAAAGTCTCACATCATTTAAGAATTTAGACCAAGAGTATTTTATAAATATATTTTAAGGATAAGATCATGATGTAGCCCTAACCTCAGTTTTGCAGTGATTGAATCATTGTATTATGTTTTTTTCTTGATCTTATATGAATGCATCATGGACTTAAAATTCATATTATATTGAAATTTCTTCACTATTTTCTTAGAAACTTGAATAAGAAGTATCAACGAAAGTTGTTGATAGCGGGAAGAAATACGTAATAGTAAAATGCAGCTATTTCTCTGACTTAATTTTTGTATGAGTTATGCTAGCCTGGGGCAAAATCCAAATCTATGTGTATCTGCTCCATGCATCCAGCAGACAAATAACCAGCAGCCAGATGATGATCATCAAAAGAAGAGCAAATATAATATAATTATTCCTGTAGTAGCATCTGTTGCTGGGATTTTGGTGCTCCTAATAATTGTAGCAGCATCTATAATCTGTGGCCTTGAAAAGAGAAAACCACAAGGTAAAGCTGTTCCTAATCACCTATTTTGGTTAATTTCCCATGTTCTGTCTGATGTCATTATACTTTGTAAACAACTAAAATCTTTATCCATGAAATTAGCATCTGTGAACATTGATGTTGAGACCAATACTCCAGATGGATCACAATTTGAAGCCAATCAACGACAATATACATTCAATGATCTTGTTAAGATTACCAACAACTTTACCAGAATTCTTGGTAGAGGTGGATTTGGGAAAGTTTATCATGGATTTATTGATGACACTCAAGTAGCTGTTAAGATGCTTTCTCCATCATCAGTACGAGGATATGAACAATTTCTAGCAGAGGCAAGTGGTCACTACTTGCACAAAAGTCTGTGTGTGAACTCAACCAACTCTGTGGTTGTCATGACATAAAACTGGCCTTTGAATTTCAGGTTAAACTTCTGATGAGAGTTCATCATAGAAATCTGACTACTCTTGTTGGATATTGCAATGAAGAAAACAATATAGGGCTCATCTATGAATATATGGCAAATGGAAACCTGAATGAAATTCTTTCTGGTATGAAAGTTCTAAACCTTATTCTTTTTCACTCAACCAATTTACCCCAAAAAACTTTAAAAAATCAGAAGTACTAACTATTCATTTGATTGCACAGGAAACAATGGCAGTGCAAAGTTCTTAACGTGGGAAGATAGACTCCAAATAGCATTGGATGCTGCCCAAGGTTAGCAAGGAAACTAAACATGTAAACTTATCCTTCAATCCTTTGATTCTTCCAATCTATTCATGCTATGAATTTGATTTGATGTTAGGAATTGAATATCTGCATAATGGTTGTAAGCCTCCCATAATCCACAGAGATGTGAAGAGTGCAAATATTTTATTAAATGAAAACTTCCAGGCTAAACTGGCTGATTTTGGCCTATCCAAAATCTTTCCCACAGATGGAGGGACACATATGTCCACTGTTGTTGCTGGAACTCCCGGTTATTTGGATCCTGAGTAAGTGCTTAAATTATAATACATGATCATGTATCCTTGTTGGAAAAATATTCTACACATGCTAAGATAGATATCATTCGCGACAAAATTTAGATTCAGTTTCTTAGGCTGTCAGTTTTGTTCTTGAAATTTTACCTTTGTAATCCGTGTAGTCCTTTAATGTATATTTTTATCAGGTGGATTACTAAGACAAAAGTGAAAATTCAATTTCAATTGGAAAAAATTTCAAACAAGGAAATGACTAAAAGATATTATCTGTCTCACAGGTACAGCTTATCAAGCAGGTTGACGAAGAAAAGTGATGTTTACAGCTTTGGAGTTGTTCTTTTGGAGATGGTCACAGGTCAGCCAGCTATAGCAAAATCGCCTGAGAAGACTCACATAAGCCAGTGGATTAGCTCCATTCTTTCTAATGGTGATATAAACAATATTGTTGACTCAAGGTTACAGGAAGATTTTGACACTAGCTCAGCCTGGAGAGTTGTTGAAATAGGAATGGCTTCTGTGTCCACTAGTCCTGCCAAAAGGCCAAGTATGAGGGATGTAGTGAACGAGCTAAAGGAGTGTTTGACAACAGAATTGGCTCGAAAATATACAGGTCGTGACACTGGAAACAATGACTCAATTGAGTTGGCCACTCAGAATTTCTCAACTGAACTTGGTCCCCCAGCTAGGTAGCACCTTCCTCATACCAAAAAAATGTTCCTGGAAGTTGTCGTGTGTTTTCAGTTTAACCTGAATTTATTATAGTTTTTTGTGTTCAATTCTTGTAGTTTTTTATTCAATAGACTAATGTTTTATCCATTTTATTTCAATGTTATGTAATCAATATAAACATTTTATGTTAATTGATGAATTGATGTAAAAAGTAAAGAACTTCAATATCAGTTATTAACAGTTGTAAAAAGTAGGTTTCAGCAAGCATAACCCATGTATAATATAACACATTTGCACATATGGAAGAACAACTAATATATAATTAAACTGTTCTTAACATACACAGTCCTTATTTGGTAAAAGAGGTTCTGTGTTTGTGGGCTTTTATTTTAGACCTGAGAATACCCATGGATTTCCTTCAAGTAACTTGGGCTCAAGCCCAATCTTGGGACGAGGTGGAACTTCTTTGATCATGTTACCTGTCAAAAGACAATTTCTCCTTTTCCTTTATTATCCTAAGTTTAGTTTACTTATAAAAAATGAATTATGAAACTTCTATGAATATTCAATTTTAATTTAGTTTATCTTGTACAACTAAGAAAAATGAGTTGTAGCAAATATATTTAGCCAAGCCGGAGAATCAACAGCTGCAACACAACTGTTTGTTTAGCAAAGTCTAGTCTTTCTCATCCTCTCTCTCTCCCACTTGTGAAAAGACTACAAAACAATTGGTTATCTATTGACATTTTCAGGACAGAAATTGGTCTTTTATTGACAATTGCTTTATTAATTGATTACAAAATCAAATGACACAAACCAAGCAAAAGGTCTACTATTTTCCATGTCACAGCAGAATTTCCTAATTTAGCAAGGAACTCAACTGCTATAACCCCTTTTGATCCAATCATGGCAAACTTTTCCTCCCAAATCTCTCAAACCTTCAATTCCAGTTCCACTTTGAAGAATCAAACAACCAATCACTCTGTACATGCAAGAGCAGGACCCACATATTTGAAACCCCATTGATTTGGTTGATCAAGTTGATTGATTGGATTCAACTTGGTCATCTGGTGGTTTTGTATTCTACCCCATGAAGGGGAGAAAAACCTCCTTCAAGCATTACTTGCTTACATTAATATATATATATATATATATATATATATATATATATATATATATAGAGAGAGAGAGAGAGAGAGAGAGAATTTCTTTTAGCAGTGTTATTAATACAGAATATTCATTAGTTTTATGGATGATTAATTTTCATAGGAGAACATGATTATTGAGTCCTCCTTTTCCAACCAAGTTTTTTTCTATCCACAAAATTCAAATTCAAAATCTTATTTAAGGAAATCTAATCCAGTACTATTATTAATAACATATGGGTATTATTGAAGAGTGTATGAGAACACTGAGGTGTTAACAGAGTAATTAATCAGTAAAACTCAACCTGAAATTTTTATTGAATTCTTTTAAATCAACCTGAAATTAACAACTTATGATTTATGTTTCTGTTCTCTAAGCTTAACGAGATAGTTAATATGTAACATGTAAAACTCAAAAAAAAAAATGATAAAACAGTAATCAAGGAAATTTTTGTGTATAGTATTATGTCGCTGCTAAATTTCTTATAATAGAAAAGATGATCATCACTCAAAGGGCAGCATATTAGAGAATAACAGAAAATATATGTAAATGCACGAACCAAGTCTGAGAAGAAGATTCAGAAACAATCTATTCTCCTTTCTCTCCGGTAATAGAGTGATCTATATTAGTACTTAGACACTCAATATCCTTCAACCACAAGTGGTATATTTGATTCTTGTATTTTTCCTCTTTTTTAACCTGGTGAATTAGTAGTTAAGTGTCCCTCTTCAATTGAGTTAACTAAACTTATCAGCATTTGTTACTTGTTGGGGAGTTAAAATAACACTAAAAAGAGTTAAACTAATGATAGGACTATACATATATTCTACATTATATATCTTTCTAAATCCTTAAACATCACATCTTTATATAAAACTTTAAAGAAAATAAATTAATCACACATTTTTATATATTTTTTCAAGATATATAAACTGCATTCTGTAAATTGACACAGTTGATATAAGTTTTTTTTAACATTCTTTTAATAGATAACAAAACTGAGATACAGATATTCTAATATCATATTAAATTTTAATTAATAACATGTTAAACTTCGACCTAAAATCAATTAGCACAAAACAAAATTAGTCTTTACAAATTGAGACAGGTATTGTGAGTCTGATTTCTTTTTCACGTATATTTACTGAACTAAACAATTCTATTCTAATAAATATTACAGAATTGATATAGATAATATAAGACTTTCTAACCATAAATTACACATATAACTACTCAGTTAACCTATATTTTTTTAGGCTTACGTGTGACAAATTTATTAGATTTTACATATTCAAGTGTGAAAAATTGTACAGAGCGAAAAAGAAATTTAGTGATGCACAAAATAGCAGAAGAGTTGAGAAAAAAAAATGAATTAGTGGGAGAATTGGCTTGTGTTCGTGGTCAGAAAGTGAACAAAAAGTGGAAATGTTTCTTAAACAAAAGAGAGAAAGGGGGAAGGAAAGGACTTCATTTTGAAAATACCACATGCATATACAGTAACAATGGCTCAAAGACGTGCTTGATGAAGATATTTGAACAAATTAAAATAACCCTTGTTTGATGACAATGGCACAAGACGCACATCACGTTTTGTTGTAGCCGTCGTTGTCATAATAATCATCATCATTAAGAATATCATTAGTTGCATTAATATAAGAGAAAAATGGTACGTTTAAATAAGACATAGAGAGCTTTTATATAGAATTGCTTATGACAAAACACTCCTGCTAAAAAAAGAAGAAGAATATGATAAGCACGTGCTGAGCAATGTGTTTGGAGTGAGTTTCAAGAGCACGCGTTGGGTCGAATCAAGGAGACAGGACCACTGACTATGCTCACTAATCGTAAGAGAATGTCTCTTGCATTGGTTAGCTAACAAAGCACATCAATTAAAATATCTTGTCAAAGGCCTCTCCAAGAAAAATGCACCTTAAACTGTAATATAAAACACTTAAAAGTGACAATCACTTTCTCTAGCCCTTTATCTCAATAATAGGGTGTTATAATTACTAGGCCTTTCTGCATGCTAAAAGTTAAGGTAAGGTAATTCATTTCCATTATTTTCACTACTTCGCGGTAATCTAAATCAATTCACCACCATACCTTCAATCTATAAAAATGCAGCTACAGAAGTAGCATTTTAAGTAACACTGTAACCAAAAAAAGTGAAAACCGTATTTGCTCGTGCATGGTGGTGCTGGTGCAGTTGATTAATTATGATAGAAACCAGAGAATATCATCATTGAGATAATTCTAAACTAGACACTGATGATTATACTGAAGACAATTACAATACAATGATACAAGTCATTAATTAGAGTTTTCTTGGCTAGAAAATTAAGATCAGATATGTTAATCATTGTGATTGGTATTGAAATGATTAGAATTGATGGGGTGTTTGACCCCATGATAGTAACCACATCAACCCTGGGAATGATGGATGTGATTGCGAGATGTTTGCATGGGAAAAGAAGGGTTGAAAGAGAAGGCAATGTTTGAAGGAGGACAATTCATTGCATCAACTTTGTTTCCTAGACATTCCAGTGCCTTGACCTGTGACCTGAGAAACTTGAGGTAGTTTGCAGCCTCGTCAAGCATTGAGGCTGTGTCCATCTTGCTTCCCCCAGGCACAAGCTTCTGCAAAACCCTAATCCTCTCACTTATTCTCTCCCTTCTATGCCTTGCAGCCACAGTTTGTGGATCAGTTGATATCCTCACATTCTTCCTCTTCGGCTTTTCAGCTGCATCCAAGCCAAAGTTCACAGGCCTAAAAGCTGCAGCCCGATATATCATTTCCTTCATCTGTGCAATGGCCTCTGGATCAGGTTCCTCAGTGGATGAAGAGATGGATGAATTTGGTTGCTGGAAGTTGATATTATTTGAAGAGGAACTCATGTCCCATCTGGGTTTCTTGCTTTTTGATGGATCATCTGAGATAAGTCTGAATCCACCTTCTTCAATAGAAGAATTCTGAACAATACTGAAGCATGAATCACTGCCGGTGGCACCAACTTTGATCATTTCAGTTTCCTCATGCCTTCTTTTTGAACAATTAGCCTTTGATTGTACTGTTTTACCTCGATCCAAGGAGCTTTGAGAAACTGTTTCATCAACTTCATTGACTGGATGCTTCATGTCTTTGTTTCTACCATTGGAAGCATTACTCTCAGATTCACCAGTGGAAGCTGCACTGCCATAACTGAAGTTCCACAAGTTTCTACAGTCAGATAAAATCATTGAGATCCCATCATCTTCAATAGATGTGTCTGTGTTACTGTTGGTGGCTGAAATCAAGCAGTCAAAAGACTCAAGAGAGCAAGCACCCTTCCCATTTTGTGAGTCATTGACAAGTTGTTGTTGCTGTTGCTGTTGGTGGGCCATGTTGAAATCCGGCATGTAGTTGCTAATCAGGTTCATGCTTTGAGCTCCATTGACTGATAGAGACGGGTATGATTGCGATGTCAAAGCTTCTCCCCAACTAGCTCCAGCTCCTGATTTCACTGGCATCATTGTTGGTGCATGCAGAGAAAGATTTGTGTTTTGCTTTTGCATCACATCCGTTATCTCTGAAGAAGTGGTGGTAGCAGGTGCTGACTGATAAATCGCTCTTTCAGAATTTGAGTATGCATGACCTGTTTGAGTTTTCTGCATCTCTTGTATTTGATTGAGAACATTGGCCATGGAGTAGCCTCCTTCAAAGTATGGTGGTGTTTGGAGAGTACTCCATACGATTGGTGTGTTTGCTGCAAGTTGTGAGGTATCCCAATTCATACCATCCATAGATGATATGTAATTTTTGATAAAAATTGAAACTAAAGAAAATTTAGTTGAAACTTGGAGGAGAAAGTGATCCTTGTTACCTATCATGTTTAGGACAATAATATATCAGATGAAATAAATAAGCCCCAACTACTTATCTCAGTAGAAAAAATAAAAATTGACCTGAAGGGCCTTACCAGTTCCCACTTCTAGATCAACTGCTGCCAGAACAAGATTAGAATCCTTAATCAATTGTTCAAGAGTCTTCAATGTTAGCTACAAAACAGAGGAACGAACCCAGCTTTTATATCAAGATTTTGCACAATCTGGTTGTGGCATTAACTTCCCTCTTAAAATTCAATGTGGAGATAACTGAGAGGAGGTGAAAAGAAAGAACCAAAGGGTTAGGTCAGATTGAGAAACTGAATTTTATGGAGTGCTCTATTCTGATGAAAGTACAGGTTGGAGAAGAAAGAGAATTTTTTTATCCCTTATTTATAAAAGATATAAAGCCCGGATACAGTTAACAAACTGGAAAGAGAAGAGAAGAGAATAGAAAGTGAGACAATAAGGTTGTACCTGGAGCTGCCATTGAAGAAGTGCAGAACTGGTGCACCGTGTTTGTTGTGGAGAACCTTGTATAGGTAGGAAGAACAAAAGGTACATGCTTTTATAATAAAACAAATATTGGTACTTGAGCAATTACGTCAGGAAACTGTTTAATAAATAACCCCTTGAACTTGAATATAAAAATACACAAGAGAAAGAAAAACAAAAAGTCATTTTTAACTATTATATTATAATAATGTGGTTTTTAACAGTTTAGAGCAACTTAGTTGTTTTTCAAAAGGATAATGCTTTTTTATCAGCTAGGTGGGTCTATAAATTAAACTGGTTTTGCAGACAGTAAGCATGAAACTTCAGAGTGGTATTTTGAATGCCAAATCCTCATATTTTATCGTAAAGAACCGTTTTTGTATGCTTTTTAAGTGCGGAAAGCTCTGACCCCTTTTTGGTTGCTTAGTAAAAACTGCACTGTAAGTGAAGCATCTTTTAACACCAATACCTTCTTCATAAAAGCTTTCTGTGTTAATCATGGTTTTAATCATAGCCTGCAAAATGTTTTCACTTTCTACCACTATATTTGTATATGTTCATATAAAATAACTATTTCTGTAAGAAACTGTAATTAGCGTATAAAATGGTAAAAGATAATTGTTATCTATCTGTATATATAGTAACTCCTAAGTGTGTTATGTTTATTGAAGTGAGACCTGAAAATTTATTATAAAAATCACATAGACAATATTGAAAAGATTTGGTTTGAAAATATAGTTAGACAGAATTGTTTACCTGATAGTGGAGAGAGCCAAAGTGCACAGAAACAAGTTGGCAGCAGTCAGATTAGCACAGAGAGAAAGCATATGTAGGCTACTGATATATTAGGAGTTTATATATCTTTTGTTTTTATTTATTAGAAGTTGTGTTGTGGCATTGTTGTGTTCACAGGCAGGATCAAGTGAGTTCTGATCCCTCCTAAACTCATTATATATATATTCACATGCACATGCACCCCATCATACATTTTCCAGGTGAGTGAATGGGTTCCCATAGCCTCTTGTTTATGCCTACCATCTCTATTGTTTTTCTTCACCTGCAGATATTCAAAGAACTGCTTTCAGAGAGGGAAATATTGTTTAAAGAGTCAGAGAAATGCACCACAGAACATACATTGCAGAGTCTTCTGATTCTCTTATAATATTAATTACCAAATGTATATAATCTACCATTTGCTGTTATAAAGATATGAAATAGTATACATTATGAAATTTATCCAAAGTCCATGCTTTAAAATGTTACTATCTAATAAGATGAATAATCTTTCTGGGAAAATATAAATTATCATAAGAAAATGTATTGCACTCATAGAATAATATGCAAAAAAAATAAAAGTTCATACATAAAAATTAGATTAAGTTTGTATATAATTTAAAATTTACACAGAAATTTTCTTTTGTATTAGCAGGTTAAAAAATTACATTCCACTGTATAGTCTACAAATATTTTGTCTCTATCCCACTTAACCTTACATATGTTAGATTTAAAAAATAATAATAATAATAATAATTTTAATATGGATGCAAATATTTTTACACAATTAATTAATACAAAAGAATTATATTTAACTTTAAAATTAATTATATATATATATATGACTCAATCATTATACATAATAATTTATAATTTAATGAAAACCTCGAATTTTTTATATTATTAATGTAGCCTTCTAATTAAATTCTTTTCCAAAATAGAGAAGTCATACTATAAAGTCAACCATGGATCAACTTATTAGTATTCTTATATTTATATTTTCCAAAATAAAGAATTTTTAGTCAAATTTGATGACAACCTTTCGATTAATATTAAATTCTGTCTATTTTAAATAATTAAAAAAGAATAAAGTAAAATCAATACCCAAATGCCACAGATTTTAGTTATATATATATAAAAGATCACATGACATTAATGTAAATTATATCTTATGTTTTCGATTAGAATAGAATTACATATTAAAAAGTGTTTCATCTTATTAGTTAACATAATTGTATATTTAAAGTTTGAAATAAAAAAATACTAGTTTAATTGAAATACTCTAATGGCTATTGATATAAAAGTAAGAATAAAAACTCATATATATAATATTTTTCATATAATAATTATAAAAAATATTTTAATTTAATATAGATAAAAGAAAATTAATCTTTATAGAATACTAATTATTCTATTCATTTTTAAATTATTATTGTTATGATAAAATTTTTATTTTTATGTCAGGTAAATAATTTAAATATTGTATAATCGATATATTATTTAAGAAACGAGATTATATATTTTTATTTTTTATTTTTTAAGTATTATAAAAGAATGTTATAAAATGTAAAAAAAGAGTTTGATTATATATTATATTTTTAATATATAGTTTTTAAAATAATATAGTAGTTACATAATACTTAAATTTTTATTTGGTATAAAATTTACATATGTTTTTAATAATAGTAATGACATAATTAATATTATATGAAGATTAATTAAAATCTTTTAAGTATATAAATAAAAAAATATGTTATATTTGATTTATTTCATAAAAAAATAGATAAATTTATGAAATGAGTAAAGAAAAAAATAGAATGTATGAATCGGGAAATTTCCATAACAGAGTTAATGGGGCATTGGGTGGGCCCATCCATTGGGCCTAGTGGTTTGTCTTTGATAAGGATGTCGAAATCTCAATCAATGCAGACATCATTCGTCTTCTGCGAACAGAGGATGTGAGCTGTCGGCTTATCATGGCGCCATCTTCTCTTATCGGCTCGGCTCGGCTCAATCATAAAACCCTTGCACGTGAAGTGAGGGCTTCTATTCGCACGTGTCAGTCATCCATTGGTGGAACCCCTGATGAGACCCACGTGCCATGCAAGATGAGAAAAGAAGGACCATCGCTTATAACAATTATGAAGATTTGCAGATTCTTCAATATTCCTTCTTTCATCTATTCATTTTACAATCAGATTTTGTCTCATGTGACAATTATGAACACACACTCATTACTCATTAACATTATATTATCAACATCATATCTTAATATATCATATATCATCATCACATAACATGCCACAATCATTTATATAGCTTATAAACTCTATCATGGTTTTAATGTGCCATATAGATACATTAACATGTTCTTATACACACAAAAAATAATTGTTTTAAGGTACATGAAAATGTTAGACAAAAGTTATTGCTTTATGGTAGATGAAGATGCTATACAAAAATTACTGTTCAATAAACATAATTTAGTATAATTCAATTATTTATGAACAGTGTATTCAATTACTAAAGAAAAATATTTATGAACAGTGTATTCAATTACTGAAGAAAAATATTTTAGTATATTATTATGAAGATTTAGAAAAAAAAAAGACAAAAAATATTATGATGAAGATTTATTTATATAGGACATGTATAAATTAGTTTATTTTAAGGTTAATTTTTATAAAATTATTCAATTTAATAAAAAATTTAAAGAAAAAAAATGAATAAATATACAATTTTTTTTATAAATTTTAAAATAAATTGATATTATGTTTTTTTACGTAGGAAAACATACTCTACGTTATCTAAAAATAAATGAGACGTATTGACTGCAGATGAAAATAAGTTAAAAAAATTTGTAACTTTGTTTAAAAATAAATTTAAAGGTTGATAAATCAAAGCATTAAAAATATATTTTTATTACCTTTTAATACGATATTTATTTTATTTTATATTCATATACATAAATAGATAAATAAAATAAAATACAAATATTTGTATTGTTTTTCTGAGTGTTCATGACTTAACTTTTCTTTTTCCTTATTATCCATTTATCTCATTAACACATCTTAAATTTTATCATTTTTAATTATTATTTTAATGTAATGTGAATCATTTTAAATTATTATTTTAATGTAATGTGAAGAACTTGAAGTTTATCTTGATTTGGAATTATTCTCAAGACTATGTGCATCGAAAATGATTTTTTATTTGTAGATGTGTATTTGAACACAAATATGTATAGAAGAAATAGTCAAATATATAATGCATTATACTAATATTTTCACATCAAATAGAAAAATATAAACTAAGCAATTTTTAAATAAAAAACTATTAGTAATAATAAAAATAAAATTATAAGTGTTTTAAATTTTTATTTTAAGAATGAAAAATAATCTAATTATTATAATATAAAATGAAAAAAATCATATTATGATAATTTCCTATAATAAAATTGCTCAACACATATTGACATTGTTGGAAGTTCAAAATATGGCTATAAAAAAAATTTAAAAAGGTGAAAATGTCAAAATCTATATAAATATAGTAAAGATGTGGTTGAAATTTAATAATAAAAATATAGAAAATAAAATTGGTGATTATTTTTTCCATTCCCAGTTTCGCCAATTTCGATTTTGAACGCGTCTAGAAAATGTGGTTGGTAGAAAACAGTTATGTAGATATGTTTGAATTTGTTTATTAAAAGTATATAAAATATTTTCAAATTTTGGAAAGTATTTATTTCTCAAAAACAGCCTAAAATATAAATAAAAATTTGTTGGATAAATCAAATAAATCAAACTATTCTTTCATTTGAACTTTCTTTTTTCAACCATTACAGCAAAAATTTTGGCTTTAACATTTCTTTTCAAAAGAAAGTTCAATAATTGAGTGGTTGAAATTCAATGTAAAATCATTGATTTAATATATATATATATATATATTCATAAAAGTAAAAAGTACTAAGTATTTCAACAATATCTAATAAGTCAATTTTAACTTATTAGTATGTTAATTAAAATTCTTTAAAAACTATTAAATTTTATAATTTAGATATATTAAAATAATTGGTTATTAAATAACATACACAAGTATATGTGGTTTGAAATTTTTTTTGATACATAAAAAAAAGGATTAAAGATTTTTAAAAATATTTAATTTCGATAAATACATTATTTAATATATGAAAAACATTTTTTATATCATTGTTTTACTAAAAATAATTATGTTTAAAATTTTAATGAATCCTTTTCTAAAGTATTTGACACATTTTATAAATTTTCTTTAAAAATTATAAACTAAAGATAAATAAATAATTTGATAAAAAGAAATAGAGAAAATAAAAGGGATAAAGACAAGATGAAGAACCCTAAAATGAAGAATGTGATGGTGTCCATTGACAACCCCTCCATAACTCTTTGAATGCTTCCAAGATGTGGATGCTAAACTTGGCTAAGCTTTTGTGAAGAAAAAGTGTGAATGAAGATGTCGGCTAAAGATGAGATAGGAAAAGGGTGTGACCACCATTGTTGACAAAATGAAGCTAAAGAATGAATGAATCCATATTTATTCACCATCATTGAAAGAATTTCCCTCTTTTCTATGCCATTCTGTACTTTAATTTCTTTCATGTACAATGACCTTTCTCACATTCAATGCTCTTAGGTCAACAACAACCAAATAAAACAACATCTAATAATAATGGACACTCCATCATCACTTTCTCATAATAAATCATCATTTTCTCTTACCCTTTCTAGAAATTATATTATATGCTTTTATTCTTCAATTTTCTAACATAGCTTAAGGGTGGGTGGTAATAATATGATGTTGACCCACGTGCACAATTTTTTTTTTTTAATTAGCAAGTATTATCACTTTCTATATATATATATATATATATTAATTTCATCATATCTTTAAACGATATGAGATGTTCAACACATTCTTTTACGTCGATTCGAGAATAAGAAATTAATAAGTGGTCCAATAATGGTTCAAGAACGAGAATTTTATAAATACTCCGATAACAATCCAAAAAACTTGTTAAAATAGGTTCTGATACTATATTAGTAGTAGACTTTAAGTCTAATTAATCTTTATAAAACCAACTCAATGAAATGAGATTTGCACCACTTTATATATATTAATTTGGTCATATTTCTAAGCGATGTAGAATCTCCAACAATAAAATAAATGTAAACCTCACTTTCTGATCGATTTTGAGGATGAATTAGACTCATAATCACTTTTTACAATTATAATTATTTTATGATTAAATATTTAATAATTAAAATTATATTTTATTAACCTATTAACATAAAAAACATCATTAAATATTAAATTTGGATATAAAAAAATTAAAATTATATATTTTTAAAAATTAAAAAACTAAATTGGTATACAAGAGATAAATTGGATGGGAATATTTTAGTATATAAAATATATATGAAAGTTGTCCCTCCTCAAAATCAATTCTAGGGATTCATTTGTTTGTACCAACTTAAATCATAGAACCATCCCATTCCTATAAACGTCGGTGTAATTTATAAATAATATATCACGTGGCTATTTTTTCATGTTTTTTTCTTTTCTAAATATATAAAGACAAAATTAACAATAAAACTAAGTCTTATAAATTACAAGTATTCCTAATTAGAATCAATGTTAATCATAAAACAAATTGCACGATTAATCTTAACCCCAAAATTTGTATGCTACAAGAATAATATATAAACAGTATACGTTAAACTATATGTCACAAATTTAATATATAAAATTTACAAAGATTAATGTTTTTTCTTAAAATAATATATGCAACACTTGTCACGTAAGAATCAAATGTCAAAAAGAAAAAAATGCATGCTTGGGCTTGAAAAGCCCAATCTAGGGCTGGATTGCACCAATAGGTTATTAATTGAGCTCGTGTTCCCGGGCCCAATCTCTTTGTCTTCGAGCTTCTCTCATCTCTGCCACTTTACATAAAAAAACAAATAAAAACATTTATTTTATCTTTTGAATAAAATTATAGGGTAAAATATTTTTTTTTCTATAAAATATATTAAAATAGTATTTATAAAATATTTTTATATTAGTATTATCCTTATAAAAAATTAAAATATATTATTTTAATTTAAATTTCTAATGAATTTGATGTAAAAAAAATTAAGTGATAATTTATATAATAGATAAGAAAACAAAATTTTCATTTATTTGAATATAAATAAATTATAAAAATGAAATAATTTTCTAAACCAAATAATTATATTTACTTTATTATTCTAAAGCTATTAAAATATAATTTTTTTTTAATCATCGAGAGTAACTGTAAAATCAGGAAGAAGAATGACAGAACTTTTGGGGCTTAAAAAGTTGTAACGAAAATCCAAAAATATCCAAGTAAAAGGCAATATCTTTGACCATTTCTGACAAGTTTCTTCGCAAATTTGGCCACCATATGTCGTTCTCCGTTTCTCTGCAACAACTTCTTTTCCTTTTTAATCAAACCAGACAGAATGTAAACTCTCATCATGATGAAATGAATTGAACCATGCTTCATATTTTTTTGACAGGGAAGAGTAATCTTTCGAAATAACAAAAAGATAATGTAATTTTGAAATAAACGATCACTCTGAATCACTAAGATGAAGATAAAAATGCTGATTTCAGTTAAAAGAATAAGAATTCTGTTATTGTTGAAAACATTTGATTAAGAGTTTTGTTTTTGAGAAAAAGGGATCGAAGGAATTGTTTAAATAATAACATGTGTGTGTGTGTGAGCCACCTAAGGAAGATCGAAAATCCTCAGGTGTCGGAGACCAAATAATAAATATTCGCTCTTGATTCATATTAAATCTGCATAATGTGTATCTTAAGACAAATTAATCACGTGTTAGAAAAAAGAGAGAAGAAATATCAAGCACCAGAATCTTTGTTTCTTTCGTGAAGGAACAGCGATTGCGATGCAGAGCCGATACCATTGGAGGGTGACATGCACGCTCGTAGGAACAGGAGTGGCAACACTCTGTTTAAAACTTAAAAAAAAGCTAAAATACGAGGACACGATTTTTAACGGATTTTTCGTAAGAGATTGGCTAAATGGAACGTGTGGTAACCATGCACTCTCTTACCCTTTGGTTCTGCCTTGTACTTCGCCAAAGCCAAAACAAAGTAAGTGCATGTAAAGGAAAATAAGAAAGAGAGACCCGGTCACTGCCTCTGTCTCCAATCATCCACATTCATTATGCCATGTTACTCTCCCTCTTATACTCTTTGCCTCCTCTTCCTCATCAATTCAACAACATGGTAGGGTCACTCACAATGCTCTTGCATGCTGCTATCTCATACTCTTACGGGAACACTACTTTCTCTTCCAACAATATTTGGTATATTATTTCACATTACATGGGTCCCTATATGCTATAACTGCCCCATATTGTTTCCTTCCTAGTTTGATTTGCTCTCACTTCTTTTACATTTTTTATTGTTGATGCCCTCGTGGTTTCATGGTGGCCTTGTTTTCCTACTGAATCTATCTATCTATCTATCTATCTTTCTTCATATATTCTTTTTTCTTGGTCAAAGAAAATGTATCATCTCTCTTTTTTACTTGCAAGATATTTTCCTTTGATCTTGTTGTTCTTTACGTCTTAACTAGCCATCATCTGGGTTCTTGTGCTTTTCCAAGTGTTTGTCGTTTGGTTTTCAGCTAAAAAGATTAATTTTTGACAACTGGGTATATGTGGATTTGTGTTTTTCAAATTTTGCTCCCATTTATGATGTTTCCTCCTCCATGTTAATAATGTGGGATCAGAAAAACTGTTCTGGTTAATTTTTTTCTTTTCGTGTTAATTTACCATGAATTGCTTGTGGATTAATTGTTTTACTTTTTTGATATGGTTTGGATTTGTGTTTTACAGGCTAAATTTGCCAACACAACTTGTTTCTATTATATGGATTTGAGTTTGTGATACTCCTGAAGTGGTATATGCTACTGAAAAACACGTGCTTGGCTGGTATGAGAGGAATGAAAAGTATGTTTTGTGAA
Organism: Macrotyloma uniflorum; assembly: GCA_016859785.1. Classification (NCBI taxonomy): domain Eukaryota; kingdom Viridiplantae; phylum Streptophyta; class Magnoliopsida; order Fabales; family Fabaceae; genus Macrotyloma; species Macrotyloma uniflorum. The sequence goes on along the minus strand of BDMB01000074.1, from coordinate 528,110 downwards.
ACTGGAAGAGGTATAAAGTTGTTGCGAGTGGATAGCGTATAGAAGGGTGAATAGGATGAGAGGGGGAATTGAAGAGAGCAAGGAGATTAGCCCAATGTTTCCAAGGTTGCACGTTAAGGATGCAGAGAAAGGAGGACCGAAAGCACCCCCAAGGAATAAGATGGCACTCTATGAACAATTCAGCATCCCTTCTCAAAGTTTTGCATCAGGATCAGCATCTTTGTTTCCACTCCCGCTCAGAAACTACACAGGTCCTACATCATCAAGCCACGTGAGTCGAGTGAAGTTCTTCAAATTTTTGCCTCTGATAATTTCCTGTACCATCTCATCTCCATCTTATTTTTATAGATAGTTGGAACAGAACTCACTTTGTTTCCTATTTCTATCCTTTTCATAAACTATAGAGACTATAGACTTTTATAGATGTATTAAGCTTGAATAAAGGTTTAAGTTGCGTGAATTCATGATAGTACTAGACATTATCACAAAACTTGGAAATTTTAAACATAATTTAAGTGATAGTGGTAAACTGAAGTTGAGTGAATACTGAAGTATTCTTATATGATATTCAAATGAACCACATAATTGTATCAACAATGCAGTATCTCTTTTCTTTTAGCAATTTCTTTCTCTTATTCTCAAATAACTATCTGTTCCTGCCCCCTTAATTTTATGTCTAGGTTCTTTGAATTATGAATATGACTCTTTTTCCTTGTGGAATCAAGGGAAGTGGCAGTACCATCTTTTAACCCTCAAGTAGTTCTGCTTTCTGTCTCTCTTATTTTTGTTTTCCCCTTCTTCAATAACCATGGAGTATTGGGAGTGCAAAAGTTTAAGACTTCTTTGATCTGTAACAGTAAGGAAAAGATTGCCCAGAAAATAATGGCTTGTTTAATTGTCTAAAAAGCTTCTTCAGCCTCTAAAGACCAATAGAAGTTGTTGTTTTTCAACAATTGAGTTGTAATCATATTCCCATAATCCTTCAAAACTCAGTGATATCCTTGGGCTGCAAGCACATGACCTCTAATTTCTTAGGATCTGCAGAAACTCTTTGTGCTGAAATAATAAGTCACCAGAGGATAGGCACTTGAGGAACCAAATACTTATATACTTCACCGAACATCCTATATTACTCAATACGAGACTTAAACAGTCTATAATACTCAAGTTCTTATCAACTAAGAAGTATTCGTAAGCACAGATGTGATACATAGTTAGATGTCTATACCAATACGTTTTTCTGTTCATCCTTTGCAGCCATTTAATTTTTATGTTTATGCTGTTCTGCAGATCAGTAGCAATCAAAGCATCCAATTCACCTCCAATGCACCTTCTATTTTGGCTGAGAAGAGTCAAGCTTACAATTCCAGAAGGAGTAACATAACCAAATACTCGGTGAGTCGTGAGTAAGAGAAACAAAGAAACCTACATATTACCAAATTTAAACTTCATATGCATTGTCATTTACTAGTAAACACAATTTATTTCAGCAAGACAATTTCATCAATAGTAAAAATTCTCTGAAAGCGCTTGATGGTGAAGATGTTTTTATAACTTCTGGTTCTGCACTTGGAAAAAGCTCATGCTGTAGCATCATCCAAAATAATAAAGATGAAGACAGACTTGCTGGTTGTAATTTGAGCTGTTCCCTTAAAAATATGAATTCATTTAGAAAGAAGGTGAATTCACCTGGCGTTGTAGACCTGAAGTCAGCACAATATGGGAAGATCCAGATGGAGGAGCTTATAAAAGTGAGTCAAAGTGGTCAGAAGCCAGAGGAAGTGCTCACGTTAGATGGTTTGGGTGACATGACAGATGCATCATTAATCTCATTGGTGAAAGGTAGGGATTCTAAATCAATGAATAAAGAACATAGATCTTTGAATGATGAAATTATAAGTATTTCAATAGATAGCTTGAAAACATTGCAAGGTAGCAGTGTCCATACACATGAAGAACATGCAGCTTTTGGGGACAAAATCAACGCAAGGGACCGTCACATTGAGAAGCCAGTTGCTAGTGATGTCCACAAATGTTCTGGTGAATTAGATATTGGTAGCAGGTTCTTCCTTGACAAGGAAGCTGGGAATGAAGATGAGGAGACATCGGTTATGCATATTTCCCCTGACAATGTTGTAGGAGCTATAGGTGAACAGAAATTTTGGAAAGCCAGAAGAACTATCGTCAAGTAAGTTTCTAGTAATATGTGTTTATGATTTGGCCTTTCTTTCTTTTTGTTTAACTACTTCTGAACTATGCCGAGTTTGTTAATGTTGGCTGAAAATCTCTATAAGTTTCTGATAAACTTATAGTGCATGGCTTTCAATGTGATCCAATGCACTTTTGGTTCACCTTTATATAACAAAATAATACAGACTCTTATAGATTATGTGGTTGAACAATACTATTTTTGGTTTGAAAGCATGGAATATGAACAACTTATTTGGGCCATTGTACTATGTATGCAAACAGTGAAAGGCTTAGGATTCAAAATATCCAAATAGGGGTTTCCTTGGGTGAATTTAAGATTTAAACTGAGGGAAATAAAGGCTCTTACAGGATCTGCGGTGGTGGAGCGGGTTTGCTAGAAGCATGACAAATTTTAAGCAAAAAGAGTCTGTTGGTGATTGTTAGAGCACTGTAAATGGTACCCTCATAGGGTAATGGTAGTTCGGAATTGATGAGAACTAGGAAAAATTTGTACAACGAATGTTTTTGAGATGTTGGGAAATTTAACAAGTCAGGCAAACAGATTTGTTATTTAAAAATAAATTTGAATCACTATTTGATTGGAAAGAGAAAGAGACATCATGTCCATTAGAAAGAAATTAATTGCATTTCTGGTGGCTAAGGAATCTCTGGAAATAATCTCTTCATTCACCAAGTTTGTTTGGTTAAGTACACCACTTATATTGAACTATTCAAACTTGGGGACTTAATAGTACACAACTTGAAAGTTCTTCATGAAGGGAGCACCTGAAAAATCATAGCTCATACATACACAAAACTAAAGACCTAATCACAAAGTCTTTAAAGTAAACCCTAACCCTGGGACTGAAAATAGAATATTGAGTGCATTTGCAGCTAACTATTCCTTAAATCATTATGATCTAGTAATAAGTTGAACTATAACAATCAAGTCGGATATCAAATTTTTTTCAAGCTGGATATCAAATTTTTTTCAAGCTGGTGAGATCTGTGCATCTTTTAACTTAAAAAAATTTATTTTATTTTTAGGCACAACAACTATGGATTTTAATACTGCTAGCATCAACTAGCATTTACCAGTCACCTTAGCTCATATTTGAAGAAAATAGTTCCAAATCTCAATTCCTAATCAGCCTTTCCTCCTATTCTTTTTAATCTTGGATAAGAGTCATCTTCCAAACTTCTAGCCTTGCATTTCTCAATTTTTAATGCAGATTGAATATAGTGAACTATTTCTTGATGTGCTCATCTTTCATCCATTTATTTTTAAACATGGCTTTTATATTTTGATCCCTACTTTGACCTGATACTGACATTGCTATATTCAGCCAACAGAAAATCTTTGTCATGCAAGTGTTTGAGTTGCATAGATTGATAAAGGTAATTGCCGAACTAGATATTTTCAATTGTTTGTTCTATTAAATATATGCACCTTCGTTTTACTCATCATAATATGAGAAGTAACTGAACATTTCTTGGAAGCAGGTGCAAAGATTAATTGCAGGCTCACCCCATATATTGCTTGTAGATAACCTTTTACTTAACAAGCCACCACCAAAAACATCCACAACCAAGAAATTTCAATCTGACTTTGATGGCGAAAAACAATCCTCAGTTGTTAAACTTGACAGTAAATCCGTGAAGGCCACTACTGCTGAGAATGTTACAAACAGTACAGTTGGGAAGATTCCCATTCCTTGTGTCAACAACATAACCAAAGGCCATACTAATCAGCTGCCAAACTATGGCCATCATTTAGGAAACCTTCCAATACCCTCCTCAGATACAAATTCGAAACAGTCCTCAAGCTATGTCTACCCCCCACCACAAGGAAACCAGTGGCTAGTTCCTGTAATGTCCCCATCTGAAGGCCTAGTATACAAACCAGTCATAGGGCCATGCCCTCCAAATGCAGGCTTCATGGCACCCATATACGGCACTTGTGGCTCAGTGAGCTTCAATCCTTTAAGCAAAGATGCTTCTTCAGAAGCAGCTGTTGCTCCAAGTTCTCAGCAAAAGTTTGGAATCCTTTCTGGTTCATCTTTGCCCCAGTTCTTACCACCACCTTTCGCCCATAATCCATCTTCTATATCAGCTTCAGCTGTTGAGCAAATGGGGCAGTCCAATGGTCCTGAAAACCACAACTCATGTGGAGAAGTCAATTCTGCCATACTATACCAAAGCTCATCTAACATGTCCAGCCCCACAAGCCAAGTGATGTCAAGAAACATTTCAACTTACCACTCACTGAAAGATAAAGAACCACAGAGAAGCACAGCTAGCAGTCCTTCCAAGAGAATGAGTGCTGGAGAAGTGCTTCCTTTGTTTCCTTTGGGACCAACATTTTTGCAATCAGAAGATAGGACCACACAGGTTGAACTGCGGCCAAGAGTAATCAAAGCCATGCCTCACAATCCAAAATCAGCAAGTGAATCAGCTGCAAGGATATTCAGGTCAATACAAGAAGAAAGGAAACATTTGTAACCTTTAACATGGTCAATCTCATGACATGACATGTCTGTTAATTCGTGATATTTCTAGTTTGACACTCTAACACTGTATGTATCTATAACCATTTTTGTCTGGTAATAATATTACATGGGTGGAAGATGAAGCAGCTTTGTAAATTCATGAGACCAAGAAAAAAATATTTGTACCAGCAACCTCTTGAAGAAATCCAGAGATCTCAGCAGAACACTTGGCCTTGTACAAATAAATTACCAAGTTTCACCAAGGAAAACAGTAGCACACCCACATATGCATATGTATCATGTATTGCTGTCAACACGGGCCAATCCACCTTGTAAACAGGTGGGTGTAACTTGATTCACTTGACATTCAAACTTAAAATTATTGATTTGGTTTAACTCATTATTAGTATTAACTTTTGACCTATTATAGAAAAATTGAATTTTTCAGTCTTCTTAGACCCAATTCATAGTATCATGTATGTATAGCAGAAAGACTCAGCTCATTTGAATTTTTTGTATTCTGATTAATACGAATAAAAGTCATAATTCATTTTATTATTATGATGTAAAGGAAAAAGAGAGATGAAATGAATTATCTTTCATCTTCTTTCATTTCTTTTGTCCTTATATTTTTCTTTATTTCATTTTAAAAATATATTCAATAACTTTTAAAAGTAAAAATATTTGTTCTCAAGCGCAGGTTCTGTAATATTTTTTCTGTAAAAATTCTTAACATAAATCCTTGCTGTAGGAAGTTTTTCAACCTGGAAATTTGACCAAGAAATGAAATATATTATGTTAAAAAAAATGTTTTGACCACAAGATTATGTTGTGAGTTGTTTAATTGTATAATATATTAAAATTATTAATAACACTAATTTTAAAATAAAAAAACCAAAATTTAAAAAATTGAATAAAAATGAAATAAAATTTAAATAAAGTGTAATTTTAATATTTTGAAAATTTTCTCACCTAATTTTAGATGTGTAGTTTTCATTTATTTATTAACTTAACATTTACTGATATTTAACAAAAATATTAACGTAATAGAGTTGGAAAATAAAAAATGATAATATTATATAAATTATTTTTATACGTTTCAAATTATGGTATTTTAATCCCATGTCTTTCAAACATTCATTTATGAAATGTAAAAAATAAATGTTAATTCTTACTCTTTAAAATGTTTACATATAATAATTTTATTATATTTGTTAGATGTAGATGTTTGGTCTAAATTCCTCATCCAAATACTAATTATTTTATTGAATTTATGAACTATGAATATAAATATTACAATTTTGGTTTAAATTTATGTGTCCAATTCCAAAATGTTTTATATATTTAGCTTTATCTTTATTTTGAGATTATCTGTTTTAACAATTTAGTTTATTTTAAGTTTTTATCATTTATATATATATACAAAAATAAGCAAACTAATTTTTGTCTTTTAATATTTTTAAGTTAAATAAAATATATTAATAAAGATATATTGTAGTTAATTAAAAACATTTAAATATATTTTTAGTCTTTATAAAATCATTAAATTTTAATTGTAGTTTCTAGAAAAATATCTTTGATTTTCTTCCCTTAAAAAGTTGAATTTTTTTATTCCTATTATGAGTGACACTTAAAGTAAGTTATTTATTACATATATTAACATTCACTAGTGTATAATAATATTTTATACCATAAAAAACTATAATTTCTCAAAACAAATATTTTTTATTTAATTTAAAATATCTTTAAGGGCTAAAACTATTAATCTCATATATTTGGAAATATTTTTGTCTATGGACATGATCTATCCGCATTAAAAGATTTTATTAAAATAGGATTAATAATTATTTTCATTTCATCATTTTGAAAGGATTAAAATAAAAAATTATTTTACATTTTCTTTTTCATTTTAAAAAATGAAATCACTAATTTAAAATGTGTAAGGGATATAAAGAAATTTGATTATAAACAATAAAATCAAAACACAATTTATAGAATAAAATATATTTAATTAAAAAATTTAGATAATAATTGTTTCAAAAAAGTGAAGTATAGAAGTCTAAATTCTCTTAGGCATACTTCAAGAAAGAGCATATTTGAAGCATTAATTAAGAAACAAGCAAAGTAATAATTTTGAGGCCATATTTACCAAGAATCTTAAGTAGAAAGTTCCCATCATCACCATCAAAACTTTGAAGGAAAGGAAAAGAATAATCTGGTGAATGAAAACTTAATGCACTGAAAATGTTTGGTGGACCACAAATTCCTCTACCATCACACATATGATTGGGGAAAAATGCTGAGAAAGAAACAAAAATAAACAAGAATCAACGGAAAACCCTACCTACACCCTTCAACAATTTACTTTATCTAGAAACTGCCCCATCCCCAAAGAACTTGGATTCAAATTACCAATTAATCAAATAAAGTAATAAAGAAAATCACATTACAAGTACAATTATATAATGGGGAATTTTCAAAATTCTAACATCATAGACATAAGGTCCTAGATATAATCATAAATGGTAAGAAAATAATAATTATTTTTGCTACCCAAAAAATAAAAATAGGGATATGTTAAATGCAGTGAGTAATATTTATTTCAAAAATTTGAATTTGTTAATGATTAATATTTATTAAAGAATTTAATTGATATAATTTTTACAAGATGAAATCTCAAAATTTCATTAAAATATTTGAATTAAAGATTATAGTTATACATGAATGTTGAAACAAGAAACCAACGGTAATGGTGTGGGCCGAATCGAACCAAACCCAAAACGACAGCAACAACCTAAGCTCGAAAAGTAACAGACAAAAATCTATGAAACTCATATTAGGTTAGTAATAATAGGTTTGAAGCTAATAATTCTGTTCTTTATTTTATTTTATTTTATTTTAGTTTTCTCTCTCCTATCTACGAGTGTCCGTTTCATTTCAACTTTCCTTTTAACTGTGGCTCCATTCAAAGCCTAAAACAGAAAGTGAAACCTTTTTTTGCACAGTGATAAATGAAAGTTCTGGGATAGCACAATTCCCATTTCCATTGAAATCTGGCACAATTCAAGAGTGTGGGACAAAAGTGTGAAGGGATCCACAAACGTTTTTCTTTTCCATTGATTGAACTGTGTATATAACTGGCTTTTCAACATGGCATCATGGTAATGCGCTTCTTTGTTGTCTATTTTTTCCTTCTTGTTCTTCCCTCACCAATCCGCCCTTCAATGTCGTTTCCACTCTTTCCGAGAAAACGGAACGCCAAGCTTTTGATTTGTTCGTAAGTCAGAACTTTCTGGTTTTTGAATGGTGTGAGCGATGTTGGTTTTGTTGGGAGCTGATTTTGTTTCGTTGTTTGATGTGATCCCGTGCTTGGTTTGGTGTTTTGATCTGTTATTTGATTAGTTCTCTCAAGAAGAAAGGACGCCCCATGTGGTAGAAATTTGAATGGTGTGACGTGTTTTGGTTTGATTTGGTTTTGCGTTGAAAAGTGAGGTTTTTATGCGTATGAGGTGTTTGTGATATTTGATTATGTGTGAAGGAACACGAGTACTGTGATCCTAAGTTTGATCGGTAGAGAGCTGAGGAAAAAACATGCAGTCTAGAATGGAGGAAGGGAAGGACCCTACTGCATTGAGAACCACTCCCACAAGGCCCTTCCCTTTGAGGCTTCTGCAGTTCTTCTTGGTATTTTTGGTTATTGGCCTGGGTGGTTCGTTTCTTAGCATGTACATGATTAGGCATTTTGGTATTAATAATGTGGCTTTCGTACAGTCTACTATTAAGCCTTGCTTTGAGCAGCCGGTGACTGTAGAAAGTTGGACTAAGCCTCCATTCAGTTTGCTGCATACCATGAATGACACTGAACTCTTCTGGCGAGCTACTTTTGTTCCAAGGATCAAGAGTTATCCTTTTAAAAGAACTCCGAAGATTGCCTTCATGTTCTTGACCAAGGGACCCTTACCAATGGCACCACTCTGGGAGAAGTTCTTTAAAGGGAATGAGAGACTTTATTCAATCTATGTTCATTCGCTGCCATCATATGTTGAGGATTTTCCACCATCATCAGTTTTTCATAGAAGAGAGATCCCAAGCCAGGTATAATCTAGCTTTATTCTATGTAAATTTGGCTACGTCTCATGGTGTTAGGTGCTATATGTGTATCATTATCTATATGGATTTCCATGTTTTCAACTGTTCATTAGCATTTTTTTTCATTCAAATTTTACATTATTAGCCGTAGGCCATACCAATGCTTTGCCATTTATTTGTTGGTGTTTCAACCCATCCACCCTTATTTATTATGGAGTTTTATGATGGGTGCTGCTAATTTATGGTCATATTAAATGATTGTCAGATCCCATTCCTATGTTTCATATATGTTTGTTGAAAGGCTTGTAAACATTACGAATATGGTTGGATACAATATCTTATTCAAAATCTAAACCTTATTTATACGAACTAATAGACTGCTGATTCTACTTAAACATGGAAACAAATCATGATAATTACTAAGAAATAAGTAAACAAATCATGATAATCACTTAGAAATATGGAAACAAATCCTAGGATAAGAACTAATCTAAAGGATAATATATAATATGTATCTGGATCCTATCTTGCTGCCACTCCTACCCCTCTCCATACTCTCTATCTCCTTCTTCCTATCTTTCTTTCCCACTTCAACCCCACACTTCTCTATTCTCTATTCTCTCGTCTCTTTCTGCTTGCTGCAAAGGCAAAATGCTGGCAGGATACGATTTGTCTAAAAGACTCTAAGATAACAAACTAATGCTAAGAGGTAATTTTAGAAATTCTTTATAATAAATTAAAAATATTTTTCAAATATTCTAATGCTCTCCCTCAACCAAAGCAATTGGGCAAGTTCGCCAACACTTGTAGTTGTTGAAGCCCTTGACGGAAAAAAATGATCTTGGGTCTCAAATGAAGAAGACAAACCACCGATGCAGCCACAAGCACAGCAACTAAAAAGACCAAAATATTTCCAACAAATGCAACTAATAACTTGGAAAGAGTTGCACGGGAACAAGATGGCCAATGAGCCAAATAGAGCAGTCAACATCACAGACAAGCACCTATAATGTGGCACAACTGCCCCACATATCTGTGAACTCTCAACCGAAATATTCACGTGAAAGAACCTCTAGTGGTGACTCTGGAACATAAGGATGATCGGCAGCCTCTGAATTGAACAGTGGTGGCGCTTCTATCACTTGATGACTACATAGTGGGCTGGCCCTTACAGCAGCTGTAACCTTAGCGAGGAGAGGAGAAAGCATTGAAAAATGACACAGTGGTCCAGTCACTCTAATGCTTACAACAACTAATACCTTAACGAATGAGGGTTGATGAACCAAACCAATGCTACATGACAATTAGACAAGGAAAGGGGGTGCGTAGACCCCATGTGCTGGCAAAGGCTGCTTATAAAAAACCGAAGGTTGCGCTCTAATAATAAATTTTTATTAATCAAATTACTAAAGGTGATAAGCAAAACGTCTCCATTGTCTCTCTGGGACTAACTATGGTATCACTTTGGACACCAATTACGAGACCAAATTGCCCACAGTCTCTCAAGTAATTGAATGTCATCTTCTACTATTGACAACAATGTACATCACTCCATATTGTATCAAGCTGATCCTTTATTCCAGGTTCCTATTCGGGTTTTTTGCTCTTTTTTTTTTCATGATCTTATCCTTGGTCTTGATAAAATTGTCCGCTTTTGCTATTCTCCTTCCACACATTTCTTTTATATGCTTTTTGATATTATCCTTTTTTAAGGATAGTCCCTTTTCATCCTCTATTGAATTGGATTCTATTTCCGAAGTATTACATACATATTCCTTTCTTGCTCTTGTTTGTCCACACTAAAGCCTTTCAATCCTCATTCTCTCATCACTTATCAATGTCATCCTCCTATGCCAATTAAAGAACACCTTCTGGCGAGTACAGGTAACTCACCCCCTGCCCTAGTCTTTTCCTCTACTACCAAACTGTCTGAATCCGTTGATAATCAACCCATTCTCTCCCTAAAGATATCTGTTTTTCTCATAAGCTTCATTCCATTAGTAAATTTTGTGGTTATCAGATGCTGACTGCAGTAACAGAAGAAAATACGAACAGAAAAAGAATGCAGAAATTGAATAGAGACGGGAATGTAGTATTTATCACTGAAAGAGAAAAACAAAACATGCACTAGAAAGTATAGACCTTTCTAATACCCCAGAGCAATAGCTCCTTACAGAGGCTTAAAAGCTACTTTATTCCATCCTGCCATAACAAACCAATTTCACGATATCCACCCCTCACACACTCATCCTGCTTAAGAAATGGGATTGTTATCTCTCTATAACTAATTCTGCCAGCTCAGCCTTCCCTTTTGCTATCTCCATCTTTTCCCTTTTCTCTTGTAGACAATCCACTCTTTGGGCTTTGTGGCGGCCTCTTGGACTATCATTTCTTCTGGCCTAATTGGTCCCCATCATTACCCCCTCCATTAATAGCAATCTTGTCCTCAAGATTCAATTGAGGAAATTGGCTCCGTATCACAGCTACATCTTCCCAAGTTGCTTCTTCTATTGGCTTTTCAGCCCACTGTATCAGTCACTGTTTGACCTTTTCACCATGTTTCACAACCATTCTAGAAGCCAAAACTGTAATTGGGACCCATATATCAGCTTCATCGCTTCCAAGCTAGGATACATGAAACATAGCTGTCTGTGGTAACTTAAAACGGTAAGCCACGGTTCCCACTTGACCAATGACTTGAAAATGCCCATAAAACCTTGGAGAAAGCTTGGTATTAATTCTGGAAAGGACTGATTGCAGCCTGTGAGGTCTCAGTTGCAAAAATACCCAATCTCATATGTCAAAATTACGTTCCTGCCTTTTAAGATCAGCTTTAACCTTCATACGCTCTTGTGCCCTTTGTAAATGTTCCTTGAGTTGTTAATTGTTAACTATGAAACTGAATTCTACCACTTTTTAACTGTTACCAATCACAAATTTGGGCAAAATCATTAAAAAAATTAGAAATATCCAAACATATTTTATGGTTGCTCCTATTATCCAACAATTCTTTAGGAGGATATGCTTCTACAACTAAACAAAATATCAATTCCCACTCCTTGATATGTTCATGAAATTGTGCAACACTTTTCAATTTTGATAATGTGATGAATATTTTGTGATTTTAAGAATTTCCTAATTAGCCTTCTCCTTCACAGGTTGCTGAGTGGGGAATGATGAGTATGTGTGATGCTGAAAGAAGACTTCTGGCTAATGCATTGCTTGATTTCTCAAATGAATGGTTTATCCTCTTATCTGAGTCCTGCATTCCTCTTCAGAACTTCAGCATTGTGTACCGTTACATATCACGCTCGAGGTATAGCTTTATGGGTGCAGTTGATGAACCTGGTCCTTATGGGAGAGGACGCTATGATGAAAACATGGCACCTGAGATCAACATGAGTGACTGGCGTAAGGGGTCTCAGTGGTTTGAAATTAACCGGGAACTTGCTGTTAGGATAGTTGAAGACAGTACTTACTATCCTAAGCTCAAAGAATTCTGCTTACCACACAAATGCTATGTTGATGAGCACTATTTCCAGACAATGTTAACGATTAATACTCCTCATATTTTGGCAAATAGAAGCATCACTTTTGTGGACTGGTCAAGGGGTGGTGCTCATCCAGCTACTTTTGGAAAGGATGACATCAAAGAGGAATTCTTCAAGAAAATTTTGCAAGACCAGACATGTCTTTATAATAACCAGCCATCTTCTCTTTGCTTCTTATTTGCAAGAAAATTTGCACCTAATGCTTTAGGCCCTCTTTTAGACATAGCAACCAAAGCTCTAGGAATTTGAAAAATGCCTGGCTGATAAAACTGCATCTTCGAAGGAGCGCTGACTGAAGCATGTTAGTTAGCCATCTGCTGACTCCACTACAGTCACATGATTCATTATCCTTGCATTCAGAAATTTTAAGCTCCTCCTTCAGCATTTAGTTGTGTAGGACATTGAATCTAAACCACATTTTTGTACAAGTATTAGCCAAAATATTGACTAATACTTTATTGGATTACTTATTAGATAAATAAATATTGTAGTTATCTTTTTGAAATGTGTCTTTCCATTAAGGCGTAAACACTAGTTATTTTTCTTGTCATTAAAAAAAATATATGTCGTGTATGTTACATAAAAATTTGCCTTGCAATATTTCTTAGGGTGGCTAGCTATTGCTTGAAATAAGAAGTACGTTGGATGAATTTTCTTAATAACTACTAATGGAAAAATAAAATAAAAGTAAACAGTTTTTTTCTATAAATTAAAATCTCACGTTTAACTTTTAGACATTGGGGTATATAAATTATAATTTATAAGAAAAGTACAATACTTTTCTTTTTTCATTCAGTTTCCATCATTTTTTAGCCAGAGAAGTGTGTATTACTCATTTGCTCAATAGGTAAAATGCACGTTTAGTGATTTTAAAGGGAAAGCACTTAAGAATCTAAACCATGCGACAAATAAAAGTGAAATATAGTGCCACATATGAGGTCATTGCTACAAGACTACATCACTTTTTAATAATTTTTTTAGCAGTTATAATTCATCATGATATTCCCAACTACCTTGGTTGCATTCTGCTGATATTTTATAAGATAAGTTGTAGCCAGTGATGCATGAAGTGCAGCCCCACAAGGAAGTACATCTTCATTGATTGTGAGATAGGGTGAATGTAATGACTGAAGCGGTTCAGGTGATACACTCTTCACTCCAAGCATGGTGAAGTAGCCAGGTATGACCTCTTGATAGAAAGCAAAGTCTTCAGCGGCCATGATTGGTGTCTTGTCAGTATTAACTTTATTGATGCCAAGCAGATTCCCAGCTACATCAACAAAAAGCTTGTGCAAGTCATCATTATTTACAGTTGGAGGGCAGAAAGGTCTCGTTTCATCAAGGAACCTGACAGTTGCGTTACACCTCTGCACAGCAGCTTGACCAATGACAATCTGTATAAATGAATCAGCCTTAGCCCCTAACCCAAGTGCACTGACAAATACTATACAAGTGCAAACCTTTTTTTGTTGCAACAGAAACTCATTAAGTTACGTATAAAGGCGAGATGGGCAAAGCTCAAACTATTATTGGATTTAGCAATGCAACACAACAACCTTATTCTTATAGTCATGGAAAGGTTCACCTCAAACTCATAAACTTGTCAAACATCAACAAAAGGAAAAAGGGTATACTATATATTTTGGCCCCATTTTGTAGGCTGGTGTTATTTACCTATATCCTCTACAAAGAAAAACTATTTCACAGGACTTTGGTTCCCCAATTTGTGTAATCTTATGATCTACTCTCGGTTATGTTGAAAAGTCTTTTTTTGCAAGACAATGATTAAGATACACAATATGAAGTAAATGTGGCATTTGACCTGTTTCTGACTGTTCCTTACAAACACAAGTTTATATTTGATTCTATGAAATTCAGCATTGCTTATTTATAACTAAAATAAGTTGTTTGACGCAATAGCAAAGTAACGAGGTGTTTTTAAGGTCTATTAGGACAAACATCTCCATGAAACTTCTTAAAAAAAAATGAAACGAGATTTTTCATAAGTTAAAATTAACTTATGCATAAAAAAATAAATATTTGGAGAAGTTATATGAGAAAATTTCTACAAATTAACTTATGCATATGCTAATTTTAGTTTATGGAGAAGTTAACTTTTATTTTTACTTCTTATTTTTCTCTTCTAGAAGTTCTTGTGGAGAAGTTCGTCACACAAACTCTTAATGTAACATATTAATACCTTTCCAATACCCAATGGAATCATAATCAAGCTATTATTAGGTTTAACAACCACAAGAACGAAAACAAAAGATTAGTGTAAGGTGATATTGTATATCATAGAAGAGATCATTAATTTCAGTTTATGTATTGTAGAATGAATCTATTCTTCTCCTTGACAAACCTGCTTAATGCGTTGTTTAAGTTGCTCCAATATTTCTATAGAAAAAGCTCGGAATGTGCCACCAATTGTGACATAATCTGGAATAACATTGAATGCACCACCTCCTTGGAACTTTGTAACTGTCACAACCTGTGGGGGTATACTTTATGTAAGAAAGACACAGAGGATTGTCACCATAAACAAGTAAAGTCTTCAAGGAATCAAGCCTTTCATCCATCTATTTAAATAATCAGCAGTTATCACGTAAAAGTGTTCCCAAACACAACATCCTAAAAGTCTAAGTCCCATAGGCCTCTATATTCATTAAAAGTTGTGGACTGTGGTGCAGTTGTGTTCCTCCAATTCATCTTTTCAATTGACGGGCATTTAGTTACTGGGTATTCAAATCATTAAATTTTTCCCACCCTTGTAATCAAGACACTTTATCTTGTAATACAGATACTGGATGGATTTGACTGGCAATCAGTAGAGTGGTTTTCAACTCCATATGGTGCTCATCCAAGCTCAATTTTCCAGACAAGCCAAGACTCAGTTTGTTGCATAAAATATAGTAGTCTTCTATCTTAGTATATAATTAATAATGATCCTTGGAACTATAGTTATGTCCAATTCTCTCTACTATTGAAAAGCTCTAACAACTTCTATATTTGAAGCAGATAAAGCAGGCCAAAGTTTTCCCTAAATAGATTGGAATCATAGGTTCTGCTTATAATTTCATTTTCATTTTCTTCCTTCTGATTTCACAAGTAATTTAAGTAAACATACACTAGACAGGATGGCTGCTTAGCAATTCCGAAGTCACAGATTCAAATATCATAAAACTTCTTCATATTAGCAGTAAAATAAGGATAAAATAATTATAAATGAGAGGCTCACTGGAAGAGTTAACCAAATTTACCAGGGGTTCCAGAGGATCAGCCTCACGAGAAACAAGGTTCTGTAAGCTGATAATCACATTAGAAGCTGCCAATACAGGGTCTATAGAATGTTGGGGAATAGCTGCATGACCTCCTTTTCCACTTATAATTGCTTCAAAGACGCCACCTCCGGCCAATATTGGACCAGACCTACCGGCCACTTCACCTAGTGGAATGTCAGGCATCACGTGTAGTCCAAAGATAGCAGTAACATTTTCTAAGGCTCCAGCATCTAAAATTTTCTTAGCCCCTGCACCTCCCTCCTCCGCTGGTTGGAAAACAAGGACAACAGTTCCCTATTTAGACAACAAAATAATGAGTTTTTCAGGGATCCATGAGAAGATGAAGACCTTAGAACATAAAAATCCAAAGACAAGTAGCAGACCAGGGTGAGTATCCTTGTATAGTAGCAGCGAACTTTTTTACTTTAAGTTTTTCTTTATCGTTCTAGATTGTGTTACAGTAGCTAGAATCATGATTTTTCTTTTGAAAAAAAATAAAAAAACTAAGATGCATATCAGAAGATATAGAATGATTCCAATTTAAAAAATTCGCATGATGGAAGATACTGGCATTTTGTAATTGGACAATGAGCAGCAATTAACCAGTATGTTAGAAACCAAAGATTGACATAACTTGAATTCTACAACGAAAACTTAATAAAAGAAAAACGTATATAAATCATCAAAAGAGCACCAGTTGAGGAAAAAGTAAAGCAGAACACAACATCATACATTAAAAAGAATCAAAAAGTAAAACCTGTATCTCTTTTTCATACTGTTTGAGAATCTTTGCTGCCCCAAGAAGCATACTGACATGAACATCATGACCGCAGGCGTGCATCTTTCCTGGTACTTTACTCTTGTGCTCCCACTCCACCATTTCCTGAGGTTACGATACCATCAGATCCATGGAATATAGATAAAAAAAATTACAGTGTCTATGAACCTTGATGAAAGGCAAGCATAAGTCTTTAGTAGTCTTACCGTTCCCCGCAAACCAAATAGAACCAACACACAAAACTATCATAAAAAAAAGTCAAAATTCTGGTTCAAGCATATAACAAATAGCATATGGGATTTATGAAACCTGGATGGGAAGTGCATCCATGTCAGCTCTTAATGCAACAAAAGGTGAGCTTCCAGTCCCAATGAAACCAATAACACCAGTGACAGCAACTGGGTGTTTATATGGGATACCCAGTTTATCCAATTCCTCTCTTATCAATTTACTGGTCTCAAATTCCTCATAACGCAATTCTGGATTCTCATGAATCTTCCTTCTAATTTTGACCATCCAATCAAAAACTTCAGGCTTCTTGGCTTTGTCCAGAAAGTCAGTGGAGACTATATTTGAGGAATCTGTTAATGAGGAGATTAGAGTTGCAGACAAGACATGGAAAATGATGAAGAAATTGAACCACATTTTTATGGAACTCAGTTGGGTGTGTTCGGTGTTGCATTTGACTCAAGCTTTATTAAATTTGTTAGAGTCGAATGTGATTTGGAATCCAATAGCGAAATTGAATAATATATAAATGAGTAAGTGACAAACTTATTTACGAGATTTTGAGTAAGAAATTATGAGTAAGAAATAGATTAGTATTGTCTTATAAAAAAAGGTTAAAATTGAATTTTGGTTTTTGTTTTCATCTTTTATTTCAATTATATTTAAAAGGTTTTATTTTAATTTTTATTTATTCAGATTATTCAAAATTTTCAATTTTTTATGCAATTGGAATCAATCTAACTTGATTAAAAATGAGATGGTGATCACGTTCAATCCAATTTTATGTAAACATTCAAATTTTTATTTAAGAAAAAGGAAAATACATGACCTTGTCTGAAAATCTGAAATTCACACATAACTTTATGTAAATAATATTTTTGTTGTAATTGATTTATATCAACTTATTGACAACAAAAAATTAAAAAAAATGATTATATTATTTTTCTCAATGGATTAAGCGAATCTTCAAAACCTTTCAAACTAAATTTTTTTTTTCAAATTTGTTCACTGACTAAGATTCGTTCAACAAATTTAGGATAAAATTCTTTTTGTTTTTTTTTTATCTATTTTCACTAAGCAATTTAAGTTTACTCTTAAAGTTTTGAATCAATGATTTCTTCCCTAAATTTTTTCAATTCTTTCTTGAAACAACTTCATTGGTTAATTGATAAATTTCAATGGCCTTTTCTTCTTAATCAACAAAAGATGTTCTATATGTTTAATAGGAAATTATAAAATGCAATTGTACTATAAACTTAAGAAAATTAAGTATAAGGAGAATTTTGATTAAATTATCCATAAGCAAAATGAAATATATATGAAATTAATTATTAACACTGTCAAATTTAGAAAAAGAAAATCAATTTATTTCTCACACGGTAAAAGATCAAAGTGAAATATTTATATTTAAAAGAAAAAAATTAAATAAAAAGAATAAATTGATAACCAAAATTATATTCTAGCTTAAAAATTATATATCAATTAATAAAATATTATAAGATTTTATTAAAAATATAACATAATAAATTTTAGAATTTAACGAAATAAGCCTCCTCATTATTTATTAGGACTGAGAAGATGAATAAGCACAAATTACATACTCATTATTCTCTCCAAATATTAATTATAATTAAATGAGAAATAACAAATTAAAAAAGAGATGATTAATTTCAAATAATATTAAAAAAATATAAATTATTGATAAATTTAATATCAAAAATTAAATTAATAATTTTTTATGAATTAATTAAAATAGTTTTATAATTTTATTAAAAAAACAAATTTAAAAGAATATTTACATCCAATTTCAACGTTAAGAATACAGGTTAATTAGATTAAATTGATTTAAAAATATGAGATTTATTTTTTATTTATATATTATAGTTATGTTTTATTTTTAGTTATGTGAAATTTCTTTAATAATATTTATTATTATTTTTTTTTTTATCTTTCTTCATGTCATATATGTTTATAAATATATAGTGAGTGTATATTAAATATTTTTTTTCTATGTAATTCATCATAGTTATTTATCTGCAATTGAAAATTCTTTCCTATTTGGATAAGATCAGGAAAACTTTATTATAATGCAATGACCATTAGAAAAGTAATTATTATTATAATTTAATTATATAAATAAAGTATGTGTAACAATATAACTTTTCATTTTCTTGTGTCATTATTATTTGCATTGTAGTATTAATATATTTAACAATAATAGCATTAATTCTTGATATTTTGGATTTTAGAGATTTAGGTTGTAGTTGGATTCTTCCTCACATTCTTGTTAAGGTGTAGGTGATTATCAAATTTTGGATTTTAGTATTCAATAATTAAAATATAATTTCTAAATTTAAAAGAATAATATATATATATATATATATATATATTAAATTAGGAAGATAAAATTAGATTCATTTGAAGTTTAACTATAAAACCATAAATACACATTATTGAAAAAAAAATAAAAATAAAATAAAAATAAAACGTGAGGAGAGCCTTAAAATTGAAAATAAAGTTTAAGTTTACTAAATAAATTATTACAGATAATCTAATTTTAGGCCACACTAGATTATATACTTATTTGAAATGCATAAATTTAACTAGAACAGTTCTAATTTGGAGTAATGTTTAAATATATTATTAAAATTAAAAATTAAAATTAATAGTCATGTAACTATTTTCTTTTTGAAGCTTATCCATTTAAAATCAGATATATATTGTTATATGTATTGTTCTCATTTTAACACTGAAATATTCTCATTTGAAAAAATCCATATATATAAATGAACTAATTATCTTTATTACTCTCATGTCCAATTAGCTAAATGAACAACTGGTTATAAAGGCACATATCAGGTTAATGTTGGAAGAAACAAGACAACATTAGATTTCAATAATTTCCTTTTCATGAGAACTAGCTGTTAATAGTTATTTATTAACAGTTACAATTGATCATGATATTTCCCCTCTAACTTGGCTACGTTCTGTTGATATTTGATAAGATAAGTGGTAGCCAATGATGCATGAAGTGCAGCTCCATAGGGAAGTCCATCTTCATTGATTACGAGATATGGTGAGTGTAATGGCTGAACCGGTTCATCAGCTGAACCATTCTTCATTCCAAGCGTGAAGTAGTAGCCAGCTATGACCTCTTGATAGAACGCAAAGTCTTCAGCAGCCATGACTTGTTGCATGTCCGTATTAACGTTATTCATACCAAGCAAATTCCCAGCTACTTCAACAAAAAACTTGTGCAAGTCACCATCATTTATAGTTGGAGGATATGAAGGTTTCTCTTCATCAAGGAAGTTCACAGTTGCATTACACCTATGAACAGCAGCTTCACCAATGATAACCTGCATAAATGAATCATCATGATGATGCATAATAACACTGACTTGAAGCTATAGGTTTAACAACCATCAGAAAGAAAGCAACAGATAAGTAGGAGGTCATGATGATGTATATTATAGAAGATATTGTTAAATTCAGATTTCAATTTATGCATCTAAAATAAATGTATTTTTCTCCTTGACAAACCTGCTTAATACGCAGCTTAAGTTGTTCCAATCTTTCTCTAGAAAAAGCTCGGAATGTGCCACCAATTGTGGCAGAATCTGGAATAACATTGAATGCGCTACCTCCTTGAAACTTTGAAACTGTTAAAACCTGTAAAGATACACCATAAACAAGTTTAAGAACCTCATGTTTAAATAATCGAAAATTATCACATGCAAATTATCGTAAAAACTTTTTGATATTGACATTAAAATAATGATAAAATAAATATAAATGTGAAGCTCAAAAGAGAAAAAGAAGAATTAGTCAAATATACCTGAGGATCAAGAGGATCAGCCTCACGAGAAACAATGTTTTGTAAGCTAAGAACCACATTAGAAGCTGCAATTACAGGGTCAATAGAAAGTTGGGGAATTGCTGCATGACCTCCCTTTCCTTTTATTATTGCTTCAAAAACGGCAGTTCCTGCCATTACTGCACCAGGTTTAGAGGACACTTCACCTACTGGAATGATAGGCGTCACATGTAGTCCAAAGATAGCAGTAACATTGTCTAAGACTCCAGCAGCTAAAATTTTCTTAGCCCCTCCACCTCCTTCCTCTGCTGGTTGGAAAACCAGAACAACAGTTCCCTGTTTAAAAAGCAAAATAATGCATTTATCGGGAATCCTTGAGTAGATGAAGAACATAACAATCCAGAGAAAAGTAGTAGACATGGGTGAGGGTACGGGGATAGAAGACTAATAAAACTCTCTTTTATTCTTCTTCCTTCTTCTAGACCGTAATACATGGCTAGAACCAAGATTTTACTTTTATTTCTAAGAAATTACAAGATGTCACACACAAGACAAAAATGGATGAGTAAAATAGATTAGTGTTCAGAAAGTATTATCAAGCTCAAAAACAAGTTTTATTGTAGTAATACATTAGTAACTATACTATACGATAGTGCGCATAGAGTTTTAAAATGTGAGAAAAAGGGGAGAAAATAAACATGAAAATAACACTTATATCTATAATACAGTCCAAAATGAACATATTAAGAAGTATATAGAAAGTACAGGATCTAATTTGGTTACTCATTTGGGTTGTGTAAATTTTTTTAAAAATCTTTTTCTCCTTTATATACCATCTTTTTCATTTAATCTCATTTTCATTTTTAAACTTGTTTCATCTTTTGTTGGGAAAATCTCACATTAACTAAAAAGGAGCCCGAACTATATACTAGTATATAAGTGAGGTGTAAACCTCATTTTCTGAATCGGTTTTGGAGGTGAGTTAGGTCCATAATCACTTTTTACATGGTATTAGAGCCTAGTTAACAAGATTGTTGACAAAGTTATTAACGGGCCGCTATGTAGGGAGCTTGATTCGTTCGAGTTAACTTTTCCTCTTAACAGTTGTATTATACAGGACATGATAATTTTTGTTAATACCACAACCATTGAAACTTCATGTTACCTATCCTCTCATGGCATTTTAGATTAATACATATTTCATATGATAGAATGCTTCTTGTGAAAAACTATTACCTTCCCTTATAATTGATAAACATTTTGTTTGTCATACAAGTCATTAATTAAACTTTATTTTTCCAATAATAATTTGCATGTTTTTCAATCTTTTATCTTATTACATATTGATACATGAGGTTTTTGTAATAAAACTTCAATTTATGGACACTAATATTTTTTTACTATCGTTGAAGTCACACACTTGATTATTTTCTATGATTCTTAAATATGATACAAAACATATATTGCAAACCTTTATTAATCAAATTGAGCTCCAATTTGGAACCAAAATAAAAGTCATTCACATAGATAATGATAATGATGCAAAATTTATCATGCATCAATTTGCTTGTAAAGTCATAATCCATCAAATTACTTACATTAAAACACTACAACAAAACGATATTGTGGTGCAAACATCAATATCTTTTAAATGTTACTCAGACACTCCTTTTTCAATCTCATTTACTTTCCACTTTTTGGTCATATACTTTTTTACATGTCCTTTTCATTGTTAATGGTTTACCAATCCTATTTTTGAAAAACAAAACTCCTTATGAAATCCTATATTAATATGTATGTGATATCTTGGTTACCTTTGTTATATTAGTACTCTTGTTGTTCATTGTAAAAAGTTTGATCTCGTGCTCATTCTTACAATTTTTTTGTTTCAAACTACATACAATATCTCACTTAAATCTACATTCCAGAACTTTTGAAGTTTCTTGAAATGTTATCTTTTATGAAAATTACTTCCCATATTATATTCCACCAACTCATAAACATATCCCTCAAACATACAAATCTCCTATTGATACTTCTATTTTACATGATGATATTACTACCATCAAACATTTTCCTTCTTCCCTTAACACTAAACTCCAACCCATCACCGAAATACATAATTCTCCCATTTTGCATTCACCAACTCCTCTTTGTTGATAACAGAGCCAAATGGAAACTTGATTTTTTAAAAGACTATCACACATAGTTAACATCTACAACATCATTCATACATCAGGTATCCACTATCTTGTCTAATGTTTTATCTTATGAACGTTTGTCACCATCATATCATAGTTTTATTATGTTCATTAAAATCTTACAAAGAAGTTTCAACACATGATTGTTGGCTTAAGGTAATGTATGAGAAGACATATGCTCTTAAAGTAAATGATACTTGGGTTCTTATTTTATTACCTTCTAATAAATCTACCATTAACTATCAGTGGACTTACAAAATTAAACATCATGATGATGGGTTATGGAATGTCAAGACCCACTTAATTGGTAAAGGATACACACAAAATTGAATGTATTGACTACATGGATATCTATTCTCAAATTGCCAAATTAACTACTGTTCGTTTACTCCTTACTCTTCCTTACTCTTGCAACTATGAACAATTAACACTTTAAATAATTTGATGTTAACAATGCTTTTTTTTTACTTTTAATGAGGAAGTATATATGGAACTTCCCCTCACATCTCTTCTTCAACACCAAGATAGTTTCTTTTCAAATATGGATTCCAATATCTACAACAATTTTTTTTAACAAAGTATATAAATCGTCAAAAGGATTAGAGTTCTAAACAGATGACAAGTTAGACTATTAAGGAGGGACTAGTGACCGCATGTTTCTAATTTCTATCAGAAGAGCAGTATTAATGGAAAAGATGATACATAACATAAGATTTTATAGAAAAAAAAAAAGAAAAAAAAGGCAATATATATATACCTGTATCTCTTTTTCATATTGTTTGAGAATCTTTGCTGCACCAAGAAGCATAGAGACATGAGCATCATGTCCACATGCGTGCATTTTTCCAGGTACTTTACTCTTGTGCTCCCACTCTACCATTTCCTGATGATGTTAATTAAGATACAAAATGAATCAAAATGAATGAAATGTAGAAAAATAAATGTTTAAATATATCTTAAGTTTTTTTTTTCTAATTAAAATTTTTCACCTTTTAATCCTTCAATTATTTGAAATTATTATTTAAATCCCCAAAGATAACATTAATAAAAATGCTGAAATGCCAAAAGTTTACCTAATCAGAGTGTGCCACATCTGAGTTGACATTTGTTTGAAATTTACTCAGGCCTAAATATGTTTTAGTCCTCCAATTAAGGAATTTTTTGTTATTCAATTAAAAATTTTCACTTTTTAAGTCATTCAATTCATCAAAATTATTACTTTATTTTTTTAGATTAAAAAATATTATAATGATGCTAATATGATAAATATTTGACTAATTAACACGTGTCACATCAAATTAAATTATGAGTTGATATTTATTTAAAATTAATTTACTTTTTAAGAAGATATGAAAATTACAAAACTTTCATCAAAGTAAGATAATTTAATAAAGAAAATTTTACACAAATATCCTCGATTAAAGAATTTTATCATAAAGACACAGAAGAACTAATGCAGAGATTTCTTAGAGAAAGAATGTGGTAGCATGAATGAATTCATAATTATTGTTCTTGATACAATTCAGATCACATCCTTTGTATACACTTCTTGAAATTTGAAAAATTATTTCTTTTCCTTTTATATGAAGTAACAATAAAAAAATATTAGATCTAACAATGGAAATTGTTAGTGGTGAAACAATGACAATAATATAATTGGAGAAGAACATAGTATCTATAGTTGATTTTGAAAAGCTGAATAACTGAGTTTATAATCAATAATATGGTTCATTGTAACCAAATGAATTGAGAAAGATGAGAATGAGAGGAATAGACACACAATGTGAAAGCAGGAAAAAATGTTATCGATGGTTGGAAAAAACATCACTCAATTGATGACTTTTAAGGTGGTAATCATAACTAGTAGCAGCAATAATACAATAGCTAGAAGCAGCAATAATTGAAGAGAACACCACCTAATAGAAGGAAGTTTCATCCAATTAATTATTATAAAAAAAAGATTAATTTGGAATTTCAACTTTCATTTATATAAGCTACTTTCTAATAAATTAATTTTAAATAAAATAGTAACTCAATTTTATTTTATTTGACTTAACACATTTTTTATCAACCTTATTACTAAAATTATTTAATTTCGACAACTAAAATAATAATTTAAAATAATTAAGAAATAAAAAATAAATAATTTTAATGGAAGAACAAAACAAAACAAATCCTACATAGAATATTAAAACTAATTTCTAAGGCTAAATTAGTTTTAAATTAACAATTCATAATTTTATTTCAGGTGATGTATTTTAATTAGACAAATTTTATATTAATATCATTGTTTAATCTTAAAATTAAAATAATAATTTTAAATAATTAAAAGATTAAAAAAATGTAAAATTTTAATTAAAAAAATAAATTAAAAAACTAAAAAAATATATTTACACTACAAATAAATAATCTTACTAATAAAATTTGGGAAAGGAAATACAACTCTTTTGTTGTATTAGCTTTACTCTGAAACCAACTCAAAAGGATTAATATATGTTTTTATTTTTTACAAAAAAGTTTGTTTTAATTTAGTTTTTTAAGAAAAAATTATTTTGACTTTCATATTTTTAAAATAAGAAATAAATTTTGTTGAGATTTCTAAAATGATTAGTATTTATTCAATGAATGTTAGAAATAAAATAACAATGTCTCTAGATTTTGGAGAATGGAAATGCAAAGAAAATGTTTCATTGAGATCGAAAACAAATTCATATCAGACAAACTAAAAAGCAAGGAATTCAAAACTTACAGAAAAAAAAAAAAAATTGACATTCACATAAAGAAAATAACAATTTATTTCAATGAGTAACAATAAATTTAAATGCTGGAAATTGAATTCATGAAACCTGGATGGGAAGTGCATCCATATCAGCTCTCAATGCAACAAATGGTGAGCTTCCTGTTCCAATGAAGCCAATGACACCTGTGACTGCAACTGGGTGCTGATATGGGATCCTCAGTTCATCCAACTCTGCCCTAATCAGTTCACTAGTCTTGAATTCCTCATAACCCAATTCTGGATTCTCATGAATCTTCCTTCTGATTTTGACCATCCACTCAAACACTTCAAGCTTCTTCGCAAAATCCAGAAAGTTTGTGGAGAGTTCGTTTGAGGAATCTGCTAATGAGAAGATTGGAGTTGCAGCCAAGAAAATGATGAACAAATTGAAGCACTCGAAGGAAGACATGGTTTCTTTGGTGTTTGAAGGATGAAATGAAGAACAGTTAAATACCAGCAAAAATCGTAGCTTTGTTTGCGGATCCACTCCTACCTGTTCATAGATTTGGATATTATTTGATTGAGATCGCACACTCGCACACATTTTCAACACCATATTTTTTTAATATTTTATTTTTTTACTATTCAATCAAATATCATTATTGCCACACTAATAAAATAATGTCAAATAATAATTAGTAGGCCCCACCGCATGATATGCATGACTGTTTAAATAATAATATCTCATTGGAAAAATAAAATCCCATATCTAATAATAATTCTTTATTATAAAGTTTTCATAATAATTTATACAAAAAAATGTTAAATATTATATATAAATATAAATATATATATATATATATATATATATATATTCAACTCAAAAAGTTTTCTTACTCTGATAAAGTTTATCAAGTACTTTATGTTAGAATTTTACATTCTCATATTAATTAATATGAAGTATATATTATATTAAAAATTTGGATTCATTACTTATATTTAGATGGAACTAATATAAAGAGTCTAATTAATAAATTTATTAGACTATTTATAATAAAAGTTCGTAAAAATTAGTTTAATTCATTAGAGGATGATGGAAATTTGAATTGGTTAGAAAACACAAGATGGGTATGGTTTCTAATACATCAAAAAGAAAAAATTTCTTCTCCCATTTGAATAGAAAATGAAGGTTCTATTACGAATAAAATGATTAATGATAAGATATTTTTCTATATTTATATGTTTTCATACTCTATTTTTATAATTATTCTCCTTTTTTTCATGACGTAATGTATCTTAGTAGTTATTTAATATTTTGTGAAGTTAAATTAAAATAAAAAGTGATTATTTAATGTGTGTATGTTTTTTAAACATAAAACTGGATTGATGTGAGTCAAATTCTCAGCTTTGAATGAAGAAAAAGCTTCTGCAAGTCAACATTATTTACAGTTGGATGATAGAAAGGGTCTTCACAGCCAATAATCACCTGCATAAATGATCAACCTTGGCCCTACCACAATGATTATAAACCCTTGACTTGAAGGCCAAACAAGGCAACACCACAATCTTCTTAGAATAATGCATAGGTTCACCCTCAAACTCTTGTCAAACATGAACAAAACATAAAGGGTCTACTAGATTTTGGCTAACTTTAAAGTTTTGTGTTCCTATATGTTCTTTGAAGAAAAACTTAACAGGAATTTGATTCTCCTTGTTGTAATCAATGCATCTGGTCTCAGTTATGTTGACAAGTTCTCTGTATGACAATGATATGATTAGATACAGAATATAATGTAAATGTGACATTAGACTTTCTTTTGACTGTTCCTTATAAGCATACAAGTTTGTAGTTGATCCTATGAAATAGCTTTGCTGGTTAATAACAAAACAAAAAAACTCTTGACCCCATTACTCACAGTAGATTTTCTACTCAAAAGGAAAATTTATGTTTTTTAATAGATTAAATTATTTATCTCTTCTTTATGTCCCCTTTCATGTACTGCTAATGATGATTTGACACATAAACTAATATAGACACATTCCTTCAGAATCTCTATTTGATTTTATTACAATTTTATTCGTCTCATCATAATCCTATTTGTTTTACTTTCATTTCGTTGATCATATTTTCGCTTAGAGAATCCTTCTTGTTCATTGACAAATTTCCCTGCAATGTTAATTGAATGATCAATTAGTTATTAACTTTGTAAAAACTATGGGGGGAGGGGGAACATGAAGATTATCTGTTGCCAGAGAAGAATGAAGTGATGAACTGGTAGCAACAGTGATGAAGATTATTAACTCTGTCCCAATTCAGATGACTAGCAAACATATATGCAAGGAGAATAGAACACTAATAAGAGAGGAAAAAAATATAAATAAGTATTTTTTTAGTGTCTTACACTAAAATTTTATAATTTATTAAATATCTAACTTAAGAAAACAATTAAGCATTTAAAACAAAAATTAATCATATATTGGAGATCCGAAATTTAAGCCTTTAAAAAATCATTTATTTATCACATTGTTATTTTATCATAAATTACTACAAATGATAAATTTTATAATAATTATTTTTAAAATCATATTAATAATATTTTTAGTTGATTGAGAATGTCAATTTTTTTATATGTATAACCATTTAACTCAATAACTCATTCCACGCATAATTTGATGAGTCATGGTTTATCTCTTAAATATTTATCTTTAAGCTTAATTTCTAATAACCTTTTTTTAAAGAAAATGTTTTTTAAGAACTTAGACGATTCCTTATAAATATAAAATATCATTTATATATATATATATATATATATATATCTTTATTATAAATTTTAATTCTAATATAAATTACTACCTCCATTTTCATAAAAGAAAATTAAATCTACATATATTAAAAATGATTTGTGAAAAGATGATTCCATAATGCACAACAACAGAGATAACATACACATGAAAACCCAGTTAAATGCCATTAAGATACATTTCTAGAAACAATTCAATCATAAAGTGAGTGTATTTGCAGAGAAGGAGCTATCTAATACTAATCATTGAAAAAAAAAATTATCCAGTCCTAGAATGTATAAAAAAAAAAAATTAGTACTTAAGCTCTACAATTCATTGTATCCTTAAAAAATATATTCTAATGCTAAATTAATTCTTAGAATTACAGTTTAATAATAAATAATTTTACAAAAGTTATCAGACATAATTATTCTACTTTCTACACATTCAAGAAGCTAACTAGAATTTTCGTATTTTAAAGGACTAAATTCACACTCACACTTTCATGGCCTAATTGATCATTTAACAAATACTAAAGTGTCTTTGAAAGATTCTACCAATGGTAGAGACCAACATAACAAATGTGACAACTTTAAATAGTCCATCATCTCATTGCTACGATAAACAATATATTTTGGTGACTATTAACAGTCCTGTTTTTCCAACAAAAAAGAAAGTTCTGTTACAATTCATCATGATGTTTCCCCTCTGCAGGGGCTACGTCCAGCGGATGTTTTAGAAGATAACTAACAGCTAATGAGGCATGAAGTGCAGCCCCATATGGAAGTACATCTTCATTGATCTTGAAATAGGGTGAGTGTACTTGCTCAAGTTTTTCATGTGAGGTATTCTGTATTCCAATCATGAAAAAGTAGCCAGGTATAACCTCTTGATAGAATGAAAAGTCTTCAGCTCCCATCAATGGTTGCATGTCATTTACTTTATTGATACCAAGCACATTCCCTGCAACACTCCGAAAATGTTCATGCAAGTCGCCATTGTTTATAGTTGCGGGAAAGAAAGGATTCCGTTCTTGAAGGAAGTTGACTGTGGCATTGCACCTCTGCACAGCAGCTTGTGCAATCACAACCTGCATAAACCAATCAGCCTTAGCCCCTGCCAGGGTCACATGTAATGAAAACTGTATAATATGAGTGAATCCATTTTTAGTTGAAATGATCATGTAAGGGTGTTTCTTATTTTTATTGTAACATTTTTTATTGATAATCACAAGAACATTATCTTCATTTCAATTTGTTCATGTTTTTAAGACTAAAGTAAGGTTGTGCTTATAGACACAAATAACAAATAGAACAGCACCAAATTATTGTTTGATGATATAGAACATGTTTTCTATGTATACTTAGAAAAGATGAAAATAAAAGACAAATCAGTCAAACACTTTTTTCCTCATTAAAATCAACTTATGCACCTCAGTTTTCGGAGAAGATGAATCAGAGTTTTGTAAACATTAAAGTGCATAAGTTGATTTTAACTTGAATGAGAAACTTAATTCATTTTATGATTTATCTTACTTTCTTCCCCTATAATTACTTATTGAGAAATGTACAAACAAGACTATAAATAATAAAAAAAAAGTTCTGACCATTTTAGTTAGTTTAGTTTATGCATCCAAAATAAATTTTATTCTTCTCCATGACATACCTGCTCAATGCGCTGTCTTAATTGCTGGAAGCTTTCTTTTGAAAAGGCTCGGAAGGTGCCACCGATTGTAACAGAATCTGGAATGATATTGAATGCACTACCTCCTTGGAATTTTCCTACAGTCACAACCTGTGGGGAGATGCTTTCTATTTTAGGAAGGCACAGAGGATTCAAATTCCTTCTAGAAACAGCATTTTGACATATTTAATAAGAAGTAATAATCACACTTGACATATGAACAAGTTCTGATGCATGCCCAAATATGAAGACATTGCCCAAAAGGCCAAAGGTTCAGATTCATATCTTTCTATTGTCAGAAATGGGAACTAGAGTAATATTCTGCCATCTCACCCTTTTCACTACAAACTTTTTTGCGGTTAAAGTTCACCTAAGGTATGTAAACTAAATGTAACTAATCAATTCTTTATACAGAATCATAATCTCTGTTCTTGATAACATATGTATAAACATAAGAAGATCAAAGGAATGGACTAGTGTATTTCCATGATATGTTAATATTACCCATATGTTTCAATTTTGTAAACCCCTAAACCCACTCTCATCAAAACATACAAACTTACAATGTTAACTTTACCCTCAATAGCACAGCCCTTACTTTCTACAATCCAAACCCAAGTTTAAGATCAGCTGCCGTTCAATTTTAAGATGCGAAAAGTGAAAAAGCTACCAGGATAAATTTTCTCTTTCAAGGTTTGCGCCTGCATCAATGTCATGAGTACCTCTTCTAGTACTTAATACAATGATATATACATATCTAAGGTCTCAAACAAAGTGACCAAAAGGTTGAACTGGTACTTCCAAAGTTTATGTGGATAACACCAGGAAAAGTTTACTTAAATGGCAAGAAAAGTTTAATTAAAGTGTAAGCAATAAGTTTCTACCCCAAGCATAAGTTTTGCATAGCCATGGGTTCACAATACAGTATAAATATTTTTATTTTGCAATCAAATAAGAGCATCAGTTGGCCTTGCTGTCTCCATTAATTAAGAAAGTATTTTGCCTTTTAAATCCCAATTGTACCAAAACAACAGAAAGCATAAATGAGCAGTTGGTGGCAAGGGAAAAGGAAGAAATGAAATTGTAAGGAAACTTACCTGGGAATCCAGAGGATCAGCCTCACGAGAAACAATATTCTGTAAGCTAATTATAACATTAGAAGTTGCCAATATGGGGTCCATAGATTGTTGAGGTATAGCTGCATGACCTCCTTTCCCCCTTATTATAGCTTCAAAGAAACCACTTCCTGCCAACATTGGACCAGACCTAGAGGCCACTGATCCTAATGGAAAGTTAGGTGACACATGCAAACCAAAAATAGCTGTAACATTTTCTAAGGCTCCAGCATCTAAAATTTTCTTGGCTCCCCCACCGCCTTCCTCTGCTGGTTGGAAAACAAGAACTACAGTTCCCTGTTCAGACATCATAATAACGAAATTACCATAGATGCATGAAAGGGTGGACACAAGAGAACAAGACAATTGATATTTCATAATAGAGTAGCAGACATCGGAGACTGTCTTGGTCAAGTAGAATGGCATGGTGGCCAACTTCTTTCTCTTTTCATATTCAAATACCAACAGAACATATGTTTGATACTAACATGATTGGAATCATAAAACAAAAACTTTACATAAAAAAATGTATAAAATCATTAAGAGGGCCAAATTTCTTGGGTATATGACAAACTGGAAAACAATGAGTAGTGATCACATATTTTAAACTGGGATCAGAAGAGCAATATCTGCAAAAGTAAGCAAAACCGCAAAGCTGAACATCCAGGAAACGGAAATAAAGAAGCCAATATAAAAATACAAACTTGTATCTCTTTTTCATGCTGTTTGAGAATCTTTGCAGCACCAAGAAGCATGGTCACATGAGCATCATGACCACAAGCATGCATCTTTCCAGGTACTTTACTCTTGTGCTCCCACTCCAACATTTCCTAAGGTTAGACACGACAATAAATCAATAAAAAAAAAGTGCAAAACATCAATAAATTTTGAGGAAAGGCAAGCAAAACTCTTTTTTTTTTCTTATCGCATAGCCAACCCAGAGAAATAAAACCATCATAATTCAAAAGTAAAAGGCCCGATAAAGCATTTATATGCTAGTTTTTAAAAACAGACAAGGATTTCCATCAATTTCTCCCTATATCAAGAATTGCCATGAAACTGTATAAGCATGCACAGAAAGAATATGCAGAATCTATGTAACCTGCATGGGGAGAGCATCCATATCAGCTCTTAAAGCAACAAAAGGCGATCTTCCAGTCCCAATGAAGCCAATTACACCAGTGATTGCAACAGGGTGTTTATAGGGTATACCCAGTACATCCAATTCCGCTCTAATCAGTTTACTGGTCTCAAATTCCTCATAACCCAATTCTGGATTCTCGTGAATCTTCCTTCTGATTCTAACCATCCAATCAAATACCTCAGGCTTCTTGGCAGCATCTAGAAAGTTGGTGGGGAGTTGTGGGGAGGAATATGTTAACGTGAAGAAGTGGGGTGTTGCAGCAAAGACATGAAAAAGGGTGAAGAAACGGACCCAGTTGAAGAAAGTCATGGTAGATTTGCCAGTGAGTGGGTGCGCAAGAAGAACAATGAACCAGAATAGATGACAAATACTGTATGATCGAATTTATTATATCTTTGGAACCTGTGGGGCAGAGATATTTATGAATTAAAACGACCACGATTCCCTCGTTTTATAGTTTTACTTTAATTCATTTAAAATTCTTCCAATTTTTATTTTATAAATAATTATTTCAATCATATTTTTAGTTTTCATTATTATATTAATAAATAAAAAATAGTATAATAATTAAAATAAACACAGTAATATAAATAAATACAGCACGATCTATGTATTATTGAATATTGTGGATAACATGGTATAAAATATTGAAACTTATTGCAGATTACTTATTATACTTATTACATTTCTTTCTGTCTCTTTCTCTTTTCCCCTTTTATTTAAAAGAAATAGAAAAATGAAAAAATGTAAAAGAAAAAAAAAATCCTTTATCTCTTTTCAGATAAAAAATAAGAAAGAAAAAAAATTGCCGGTCTCATGTCTAAATTGTTTTCCTCCCATTTAAGAAGAATAAATAATGAAGAATTTAAAGTTGATAAAATTATTATTAAATTTATAAATAATATATATAATTTTAGTTCTGTATTTTTTTAGAAATTATTTTTCATATTTTAGAATTAATTAATTTAATCATTTTTTAAATATAGTCTTAATTTTTTACATCTAAATTTAATATTTAATATTTTTTTATTTATTTTAATATAATTGATAAAAAGATTAAATATTATTTTAATCATTATTTATATTTAAATATAATCTTTAATAATACTTATTTATCATCATAAAATTAATAAAAAAAATTATATGTTTTTAAAAATTAGAAAACTGAATCAATGACAATTTAAAAAAATATCCAATAAATATAAATAATTTTTTGGTTTAATTTAAAATAATAATAAATTAAAATTCATTAGTATTTTTAAAATATCTTGAGATTTTTTTTTATTAAATAATGTATACTTTTAGTATAAATAAATAAAAAGAATTTTATTCTTTAACATGTTTTTATTTAATAAATGAAGTGAACATTTCAAATTTATCTAAAATTCAGATGCAATATAGTTTTTATTTTTAATTTCATCAACTTTTTTTTCTTATCTTTTCCCTCCTTCTAAATAATCAAACACTAATATCATTCTCTATTTTCTTCTTAACTTTTTCTCTCTTTCTTTTATCTTCTTTCATAAACTAAAGAAAGAGTAACCATTAAATTAGTTATCTTCTTCCAAGTAACCTTCTTCATGGCATTTTTACAAGAATGAACCCAGATGAAAAAGCTCAAAGATGGTAACTTTGCAAGTGGGTGTGGAAGTGTAAGACCCACCAGAAGAGTGAAGAAATTGAGTATGATCGATCCGAATAAAGAGAAGGACAGAGTTATTCAGAAAAATTGGTGGCTGAACTTTCCTAGTAATCCAAGGAACACCAGCAGACACTAAACAACACATCACGAGTGAATTTCCTCTGCACATTTGTCGAGTTTCTATTGCACCAAAACATTCTTCTGTCTTTTGTGTGAACTTGACTATGTTGGGATAGGGAATTTTTGTCACGTTAAACTTCTTCTAATTACGATTTGATTCATGTGTTAGTTCATAAGTCCCTTTCCTGGGGAAAAGTTTAATGTACTTCGATCTGTAGTATATTTTGAAAAGCTACGTTATTGGACTCGTTTGTTCCCATGTTTCTTGTCTCAATCTTGTTAATTTTAAGTATAAATAAATTGTTTCATTCTAATTTTAGTTTTACTTTGTTATGAAAATTTTATATTTTAAAAAAATAAATAAATTATAATATATATATATATATATATATATAAATATCATTTCTTAAATTGATTTTAAGATAAATTAGATTTAACAATCAAAATTATAATAGACTTAAGAAAACATAACTTTTAAAATATATTTTCAAATTACATTTTCTTTTCACATTAAAACGACAAAAATTGTGATAAATTTGATCACCGATATTTTCTTTATACAGTTTTAATCCCTAATTTTTAATTATACGTAAATTTGTTCAATTTTTAGTTCAGTTATCCTTATTATTTTTATTACATGACACAATTAAATTAAAAAAACTTATATTTATGACTATTTTTTACTATCAGTAAGAAAAGTAGTAATTGTTATGAATTGTAATATAATAGTATTTTAAATTAAAGTTTTAAAATTACATAAAAAATTTATAGATCAAAATTAAGAATAATTAAAAATTAAAAACTGAAATTATAGAAGAAAAATCGGAACCTGAATTACTGTTGTAAAAATTGCAATTAAGTTAAAAATAAATAATTCAAATTAAGAAAAAAAAAAAAAGATGTGGATTGTGTAGGAAAGCCGCCACTCTTTAATGACTCAGCGCCGAAATCACAATTTTTAAAATATATTTTCAAATTACATTTTTTCACATTAAAACGAAAAAAAAAATTGTTATAGAAAATATTATATCAATTATGTGTTAAGGTTATATCATTAATATTTATAATTATACAACCCATTATGTTTAAGATATAATAAATTATATTAGAATATTTTATTATTATTTACTTTTATTTAATTATAATAATAATTTTAAAATATTAAAATAATAAATAATAATTAATAAAATTATTATTAATAAATCATTTTATTATTTATTTTCATTCTTTTTTATTAATTTTTGTTCTCTCATTTTTCATTTCCTAGTTAAAGAAAGTATTAATGAATTTTATCAATATTTTTTATTTAATAATAATAATTTAAATATAAAAAAATTATATTTCAAATTATTAAACTTGGCATTACTTTCATAAATATTTATCTGTATTCATAACAAAAAAATAAATTATTCTTTAACGCATGTTATCCTTATTATTTTAACAATTCTTATAATTTTCAAAACAAAATTATTCAAGAGTTTTTAATTTACTGGAAACAGAAGTAATTTATTGGAAAGGAAATTCTTTTATATGTTTATATAATTTAAAATAAACTTATAAGAAAAAGAAAATAAGAGAAAATAAGAGAAAATAATAACATAATATTTTTAACATGAAAACCTTATTTAACGTGTGAAAGAAAAATTATATTAGATTATATTAATATAAAAACTCAACTATAAAGATGAAACAATCTCTCTTTTATAAAAAAATAACCCATTAACTTACATTTTAAATAATTTACAATAATATTATTAAAAATATGAAAATTCTATTTTTTTTTAATTAATACTTAATTTATTATTATTCTTCAACTTATAATTTCATTTTCTCTAAAATTTTTCGTATTCATCTGTATAAATATCTTAAAAAATTCACATTTGATAATGGAAATAGTTATTTTATTATCTACTAGAGTTATTGAATGTGTTAATTTGAGAACTTAACTAGATCAATAGACTAGTTTAAGTAAAATAAGTTTATCATTTTTGTCCTAAATCAAATTACACACGTTAACAAAACGGCACCTCAAAGTGCAAACATAGAATTATAATATAGATGAGTCTCATTTTTATTAATGTTGTACTACCTCTCAAGATGAAGCATTTATAACAACTACTTCCATTATTAGCATGTTACTCACTATTATACTTAATAATATTTGTCCGTATAGAATTTATATCACAAGAATCCTAATTATAATCACATGTGTACATTAAAGTGTGTTTGTTACCCACTTCTTAGATTCTCTAATAATCACAAATTTATTTTAAAACATGTATAAATCTAGATATAAAAAAAGTTATGTTTTTCTTTCGCTAATAGACAAAACATTCATTTCTCGACAAGGGCGGAGTTAGAGCGCCACGCCCCCCAACATTTTGAATTTTTTTTATTACTATATAAAATTATAATTAAATTATAAAAAATATAATCCTTTGCCCCCTGATTCCGTCCCCCCTCATCATAATATTGCATGATTGTTTATATTGAAAAGAAAATTGCTGCAAAGTTCAATACAGATGTAATAATTGATGATTTTTATAACATGACGTCAAGTACAATTAAAAAATTAAATATACCAAATATATATTTGATTTTATATATAATTATTTATGTTGATTTTAAATATATGTAAATGATTTATAATTTATTAATAATTTTATTTATTATATTTATTTTTATGTGATAATTAATTTTAATGAATATATATTAATTTTTTTTAATTATTTTGACCCAGTTCGACCTGATCCGGTCTGACCCGACCCGATCCGGTCTGACTCGATTCGACTCGGTTCGGACCCCCTACCTAAAATTCCTAGCTTCACCGCTGTTTCTCGACATGTTGTCTTTCTTTCATAAAAATATTTTTTCTTACAAATCAGCTCTAATATGTGTCTTACCCACCATCTCTTACTATAATTGAACTTGTTACATTTCCACAAAATACTTCATGCTCTACTAATATAATTGATAACAATGAGTGCAACACTAACTTTAATGATCTTAACATTATCTTTGTTAATGATTCAAATACTACTTTTATTAGCTCTACTCTCAATGTAACAACTCTACTCCTACTA
This sequence comes from Macrotyloma uniflorum, assembly GCA_016859785.1. NCBI lineage: Eukaryota > Viridiplantae > Streptophyta > Magnoliopsida > Fabales > Fabaceae > Macrotyloma > Macrotyloma uniflorum. The sequence goes on along the minus strand of BDMB01000074.1, from coordinate 491,199 downwards.
CAATCATGAATACATATCCTATGTAGATAAAAGCAAAATACGAGTATTCAAACCAAAAACCTATGTCAACACAACATCTATAAAATCATTAGATGATCTTATTAAACCCTCTAGTTTCAAGAAAGCATTATCTTAATCAACTTGGCAAAAAGCAATACAAGATTAATATTGTACTCATCTTTAACAACACCTGGACCCTTATAAAGCTTCCTTATGGTTGTCATTCTATCATATGCAAATAGATTTACGAGTCAAAATTCAATACAAATGGAACTTAGGAATGCGTAATATTTAGGAATAAACTGTTGGTTACAAGTGTTTCCACCAAGAATTTACAAAGCGTTGTTAAATAATGATGGAACTTACTTCAGTCACGTGCAATCTGTTATGCATGTGTTTACATTTACTCTTATTATTATACCATTAATAGTTTACTATACATGTATACAAGTCTATTCATATTGTGCATCTCATAATAGAAAGTTTTATCTTTTTCTTTTTTTATCTTTTCTTCTATTATCATACAATCTACTTCAATAGAATGTAAGATTACAAAATAATTTTTTTTTCACGTGGATAACACATTATTCATTCTTTGAATAACTTATAACAATATCACATATGATAAAAGTTTTTTTTTTCTCTATTAATTAATATTTAACTCACTATTACTTTTCAATTTACAATATAATGTTTTCAAATTCTCTTTCTTTATTATTTTTTTTCCTATACTCTGAATATAATGAAACACTAATTATTTTATCAATATTAATAATAAATATTAAATATTTTTTATCTCTCTAAAAATGAATATATATATATATATATTTTTCAAAAATTAAGAAAATAATTTTAAATTTTTAAAATAAATCATCTTTTTAATCTTCATACATAATAATTGTATTCTTTAATTAAAAATAAATATATTTGACAAAAACTTTGATAAATTTATAATAATTATCACTGATAATATTGTAATTCAATAAATTATAAAGATAATATGTTAAACTGTTATTGGTTAAAGAATTTTAATATATATACAATTGAGTAGCAAATCTTTTAAATTAATTCCTTAAAATCTATTATTATAGTAACAAGAAATTATTAAAAAAATAAACATTTAACTAATAATAAAAGTATAATTTAATTCAAAACTAATTAACAGCACTAATATTTACTGATTTTAAAATCTACAACAACTTTACAGTACTACTTTTGCAAATTCACAGCTGGCACACAAGATTCATGCGGCAGAAGCCATTTGTGAGAAAGCTTTTCAATTTCAAACTCATGTTCAAGCACCCAGCAAGAAGTGCGCACGTGTCATGCTTCAATTGCAGCACGTGTAACCCTGAACTCACCATTTCTAAGGCAACTTTACCATTTAACAATTTCTTCTCTCATTTTCTGCTAAAGAAAAAGCACGTGACAACAAGACAAAGTACTATGTCAAAGTGTTTAACTATATATATATATATATATATATGTATACTCTACTCCATGCCATGACATAAGATTTGATGCAATGAAAGTGCAACTTTCTTTGCCATGAAATCCAAGAAGAGAATGAATTGGATGTAACAATCACCACCTGCATGAAATGTCAAAAGAATCACAGAAGGATTAAATAATACTTAGGGCTCAATTATGCTCTTTTTTTTTTAAATCTTTTAAGTAAATATAGTTTTGATCTTTTAAATTTAAAAGTTAAATTGTTTAATATTCCAAAAATATATATATATTAACTTTAAATTAAAATCTTTATATTTTACATAATTTCAATTTTTTTTTTTCATTTTTCCTTCCTTGATGATTATAAAATTTAAATATTATTTTTTTAATGTCAGATTCTATTTTTTAATTAACAATAATTTTTATATTTATAAATAAATAAAATAATTTGATATATATTTACAGAAATAGTGAGGAAAGAAAAAGATAATTAGAAGTATTCTAACAAAAAAGTTAATGTAATAAAGAATTAAAAAAATAATTTTAGAAAAGATAACAAAATTTCAAAATTATATTGAATGAAAGAGAGAGTATGTAATAATTTGGGAAAGGTTTCAAAAAAAGTAAAAAAGAAATGCACAAAAGTAGGAAGCATGTGTGTACGTGGACAATGGCCTTCGTTATGAGTGTGTCCAGCCTCATGAGAGGTTTCTGCTTATGACATGTTCCTCTCAAACTCGTTCAAATCTCCCTCATCGAATTTTCCTTCTTTCTGTCATTTTCCCTCACCTTTAAGTTTGTGCTTATCGTCTCTTCAATTCAATTAAACCCTTTTCTTTGGAATTCTCGTCATTCCGGTTTGTTTGACCACACACATACAACACACCGTCTTGATTTTCCGTCCCTTGGACGGTTCCACCTTTTCCCAACGCAACACTCCCTTTCCTCTTCGGAATTCTTGATTTTTATGCCATTTTCTTCGACCCCTTTTGGCCAAGAACGGATCTTTCTCTTGCGCATTTGAAAGCTTTGCTTTTTGCGGTTTGAATTGTTGAGGGAGGTAAGGAGTGGGGGATTTGTTTTTGTTTGGCTATTCTCACTTGCATTGGGTCAGTGAGGTTGAAGATGAACGAGCATGTAAATGAAGAACGTGTTTTTGAGATTGGAGTGGTGACTCCTAGGAGAGTGATTCTGGAGGAAGACGAATCATGTGACTGTGTACATGTCCTTGTAAAGGAGTTTGAGAAGGTGGGGTTTGAAGTTGAGAGAGTTATTGGCATTGCAGATGAGTTCATCAAGGTTAGGTTTTCTCAATTCCTCTCAATGTCTAAAGCCTCTATGTTTCATTCATGTCAGTCACTTTCACCAAATGCTATATACTTTACAGTTCTTGTTTTGATTTTGTCCTATTTGGTATGTCTAGGAAATCCTATTTATTTATTTGTTTTTGCTAAACGGCATTTTCTTATGATTTAATTCCTTGGCCCATCAATGTTGTGGTTTAATCAGTTCTCGGTGTCTAATTTAAGGTTTTTTGGTGAGTGGCTAAAACTTCTTTGGCATTTGTTTAGTTGGCTGCACCTTTGGAAACATTGGGGAGGGCTGCAGCTGAACTGCAAATCAAGAAACGGACTCATATTGGTATATTGCAAATCCCGCATAGGGGGACATCTGTTATGCCTATTACTATTTAAGTTTATGCCTATTACTATTTAAGTTCACTATGTCAAATGGTACTAACTAGCATGTGACTGGCTGTGCCATTCCTATATTGTGTCAATGTGCTTCGTAATAATGGCAGGTATGGATTTGCAATTTGAGGTGGAGGAGGTCGAAGCATTTGTAAAACAACCTGATGGTTCTGTTTTCAGTTGGTGTGAGCGTTTTCAGTGCTACTGTCACTTAATATATGGAATAGTGAGTTTTTTCCGTAGCTATTCATTGTATCTACAAGTCAAAATTCCTCTTATTCTAATATGTTTGTTAGCCAGCTCCACACATGTCGCTTGTTTTTTTTATCTGATTCTCAGATTATAGGTGCCTTAGCTTTCTAATTCAAGAAAATAGTAGCAAAATGCATTTTCAGACTAAGGCCATGTAGACTTGTATGAACTCTCTGATTGGCATGTCCTAAAAATTTGGTTATCTTGTAAATTGAACTTGCAGGTAAACAGCAGCAAGTCAGCCCAAACCCTTAAATTTGATGGAAAAGAAATTCAATGGGAAATTGGGGAGAATCTGATTCTGAAATTGGAATCAGAGAACATTGTTAAGCAAGTCTTTCCTTTGCATGGTGTTTTTACTCACATGTCCCATCAATTTTTCTCTAGATTAGTGTGACATGAAGCCTGAGCTAATATTGCTTTTGGTTTATAGATGAAAAGAAGAGAAAGAAGCTTCTCAGGAGTTGGGCACTTCATTGGTTGCACTTCACTAATCAGCCAATAGATGAGATTTATTATTACTATGGGCCAAAGGTTAATGTGACCTTGACTCTATGAGCTTTATAATATTATATGAAATTGATATTGTTCATTCTCCTTATCCAATGAAGGAATTAATAATCTGCAGATTGCAATCTATTTTGCTTTTCTTGGAATGTACACAAAGTGGCTGCTCTTTCCTGCTGCATTTGGGCTTACTTTGCATTTGATAGATTTTGGGTTAGCCAATCCGTCTATTGGTTTCTGTGTATACTACCACTTCTTTAGTGTTGCATGTAGTTAAGCAGTTATAGGATTTCTTATTACATTTTAGGTCATTGAAACTGGTGGTGCTCCCTGTTTTCATCGTTGTGGTGATACTTTGGGCTATAATGTTTTCTCAGTTCTGGAAGCGTAAAAACTCGGCACTTTTAGCTAGGTAATGTTTAACGTTTTACTTCTTTTGGGATCATTGAGAGCACTTTACTCATTTGCTTTCTTTGATTCTTATCTCTTCCTTCATACCTTTTCTCTCTTGTGTTTTGGTGTCTTGTTGCAGATGGCCTACTAGTTCGGTAGATGAAACTGACCAAGGATACAAGATTACAGGCAGGAAGGCCAGCTCCTGGCAGCCCCCAATGGAACTCTTGAAATTACTTGAGTCCGATAGAGCTAAAGTGAAGGAAGCATTCCAGAAATCTGAGTGGCTTGGGCGTCTCATGCGATTCAGAAATGATGCTATCATTATCTTCAGCATCATATGCCTCCAGTTACCAATTGAGTTGTTATATGCTCATCTTTATGAAATTCTTGGTTCTGATAAAATTAAGTAAGAATTCATTTTTTTTTTCTGTACTTCTACTTTCTAGTTAATTGAATATTCTGTTATTCATGTTGTGGAATTTCTTTCTGTATTGTTCTCTCTTATTCCAATAATTTTATTTTGTTCTTTTGTTCTTGAGTCCAACTAAAGTATCTTCTGTTGTGTTTATATAATTGCGGAAGGATTTTTTATTTTATCTGTCAGTTCCTTTGATTATTGAAGTGACTAACTTCATTCTTCCTCTTTGACTCTTTAGTTATAATTACCCAACTTCAGCGCTATTGCTTCTGTCAAACTAAAATGTTCTAGACCATCTTCTAAACTAAATGCCACAAGAATCACTATCTGATCCAATTTGCTCTTGATATACCATTCTTCTTTGGATAGCTGTCCTCTTTTCTGTTTAGTGTTTTTTTTCTGGATGCAGTCCATCCTACGATTCATTCGTGCCAATGTGGATTTTTTCTGTTGTAGTTGTTGTATTGTTGTACCTGAGAATAAGGACATGAAATTGAGATACGTTTTGTTCTTCATTAGCCTTAAAAGCTTCTCATTCATCCATGTAATAAAATTCATGAATGCCTTTTATTGTTGGTATCAAAATGACTTTGAAGTTGTGGATTTGGATCCCGTTAGAAGGGGACTAGCTTGTCTCTACTAATAATCCATTATTTGATACTAAAAAGTATGTTTTGTTAGTCATATAAATTCTTATATTTAGTTGAGTAAATATTTCATTAATGTGACTCTTGTTTTAATGTTGGGATTCAGGTTTGGGCTCACTGCTCTTTACCTTTTCGGCATTCAGTATATTACCAAGCTTGGTGGCAGGGAGTCTGTCAAACTTATCATGAAAGAAAACAATGAAAGCACAGAAAAACAGGCTGACAGTTTGGTCTACAAGGTAATAAAGGGGATTGATAGTACCATGTTTTTCCCCCTTGTCCTAAACATGGAACTTAGGGGTTTACTTTCTCCTGCAGGTCTTTGGTCTGTACTTTATGCAGACATACATTGGAATCTTTTATCATGCCCTGTTGCATCGCAATTTTTCAACTCTTCGTCAAGTGTTGATTCAGCGGCTTCTTCTGTCTGAGGTTGCTGAAAAATTTGTCTCGTTATATTTGTCTCTCTCTTCTCCTATTTTCCCTTTACTTTCCCTCTGTTCAGTTAGGATTTTTCCTTTAACATAGTATCTAAACTAAAACATGTTTCCAGGTGCTGGAAAACTTATTGGAAAATTCATTGCCTTATCTCAAGTATAGCTATAAAAAATACAGGGTTCGGTAAGATGTTTCATCTCCTTGGACATGGACTATGCTAGGTTTACTTTCTTTACCATGTTGCCACTATACAATAGCTAAACTATCCTTTACTTCTCAAGACACAAGAAGAGTGAGAAAGGAGAAGCAAGAGAAAAGGTCCAGTTTACTTCTAGAGTAGAGAAAGAATACCTTAAGCCCTCTTACACTGCTAGCATCGGTGAGGAGCTTGAAGATGGATTATTTGATGGTACTTCTAAATTCACTATACTCTTAATTTGTATATGATATTCAATTAATTTTTTAACAAATGGAATATAAGTAGTTTCATTTAGATGTACATGTATATGTAGAAGTGAAAACTAAAAAGGCTTTATTTCTCATCATGTTTGAGAAGCATCGAAGACTGACATTTTCCTGTACTGTTTGCAGATTTCTTAGAATTGGCATTGCAGTTTGGAATGATTTTGATGTTTGCTTGTGCATTCCCACCTGCATTTGTTTTCGCTGCTGTGGTATAAATGCTTCTCTAATTCATTTTGGCTTTTAAAGAATACTACATTGTTGATAATTTATTATTTTGCTGTTCAGAACAACATTATGGAAATCAGGACAGATGCATTGAAGCTGCTAGCCATTTTGAGGCGGCCTGTTCCTCGTGCTGCTGCAACAGTAGGAGCCTGGCTGAACATATTTCAGGTATTCATTTATTTATTTGCGCAGGAATTGGAAGGCACTTCTCAATTATTTTGAGCAATCCACTTTATATTAATTATAAATTGAAACACAAGTGTACCAAATAACAAACTATATAGAAAATCCGTCTACTGATATTCTCATCATGTTTTTCAATGATGAAAGGCGGTGAGAAAGAACTGTTAGTCTGAACTATCAATTCCCATTGAGATGTCTTTAATCATGAATGAGTGCTTCATCTGTAAACTCTCATCTTTCACGAGTCATTCACACTGACTTGTACTTGATTTTTATGTCACACTGATTAGAGGGAATTCTTAATTTTGCAGTTTCTCATACTGATGTCTATATGCACCAACTGTGCTCTTTTAGCGTGGCTATATGATGAGGAGGGGAAATGGAAAATAGAGCCTGGACTTGCAGCAATTTTAATCATGGAGCATGCTCTCTTGTTGATTAAGTTTGGTTTCTCTCGATTGGTTCCTGAGGTGGCTTCTTCCCTTCCCATCCACAATCATTCCTTCATTATAAAGCTGCTTTATAAAAGATAACAGTTTATAGTACTGTTTTCTTTGCAGGAACCTGCTTGGGTAAGAGCCAACCGTGCAAAACGCAATACACAGGCACAGAATATGTGTTCTAAGAAGCTTTTAAGGACTATTTCTGGAGTAGAGAAGAATTTTAGAGAGCAAAAATTCGACTGATGCCTTTCCAGCTTATCATCATTTACTTCATTACCATGTACACGAGAGAGAGAAAAAGCTTATGCTGGATTGTCTTTTTGTTATCTTAGTTTCTTTCCCATGGCTGAATTGTATATTAGAAAGGGATTTTGCTCTAATTGACCTGTTTTGTTTTCCTTTTGAAATTGTAAATATTAAAATTACGAATTATTTCAAGTTTTATCAAAATGTAAGTGAAACAAAGAATGTGTTTTAGAGACATTCAAATTAAGAACAAAGTAACTGTAGTAATCTGACTAAGGAAAAAAATTGGTACTTGGCAGTTCAATGGAGAGAAAAAGTTGCTTCTTAATTCCAGATTATATTCACCCTATATTTACAAAATCTGTATGAAATTGAAATGCATTGTAATACAAATAGATGCAACCCCCCCTCCCAAACACAAGTATTTGATCCACCTTGCTTCGCCCAAACAATTTACACTCACCACTTCTTTAACCATTTAATGTAAAGCTCATTTTCGTACCTCACCAAAAAAATTTCCATTAAGAACCGTGTCTGTGATCTGGCCCTTGGATAACATAGTGTTATTTCATCACGTTTTAGCCATGTGATTTTCCAAAACGGCCACTGATTTGGCGAGCATAAGCAGCAACAGCCTTAGCCCACCTCTTGATCTCAGCCTTCAACTTGTTGGAATCCATGTCCTTCAGCTGCTTCCCTGGCTCCATAGACAATTCAACTGAAGAGAAACAACGATCAAAACGCCTCCGTTTTGAAGAGTTCTGGCCCTTCAGGTTGGCAATGGCATTGCCGCCATTCAGAGACACAGATTTCTTTACAGACATGGCTGCTGTGTGATCAGCAGCCAGAACAGTTTGTGAAAGATTATGAAACTTCGTATTGCATCCAACATCATTATAAGGCTAGGGAATTACACTAAGACAAGTAACATGGTATTCCAATGCGTTTAATAATATGCTTTCATTGACTTTAGACTTTGTCAACACTTTTTATGAAGGATTCCTTAGCAAGTTTAATTAGTACCTTGTAATATTCAATTTTTTTTTTCTAATTTGTTCTTCACTCTTTTTTTTTTTCCTTTTGTACGAGAGAAGTAATTTAATTATTAAACAAGAACAATATCTTTTTTTTTTCTTTTTCTTTTTTGTATATAAGAACCCTTCAAAATTTGATAAATTTTTTTCCACACAAATGACAATATGAAGAAATTTTCTGTACTATTAGTATAGACCGCGTTAACTTAACTATGAAGAATAGTTAGAAGAACAAAACATAGTTTAATTATTAGTAAATTTGTAACGAGAAGCCTAAAGCGTATCATGTTGTGCCATGTTTGGATTTGAGAAACCTATTGATTCAAAACAAATGTTTTTATATGCCAAACTTCAATGAAAAAGAGAAAAGAGATTCAAAGCAAACATAGTTTGTAATATTTTTTTTAAAATAACATTATGCCTCGGACGGTTTAAGACTACCGTGATGATCACGTATGGACAAGGCAGTCAACCATCAGGCCTGATCATGACAGAACCAAATGTTATCATCAAAACACAAACATTTTCATTAGCCACATAAACAAATGTAACGAAAATGAAGGCAGGTAATTTTCAAGTTTCTAGGTGCCGTCGTTATATACTTAAAAGAAATCTACATTTACTTTGTAAATCCCCTCCACATTTACCAGTTCCGAAACTTCTGAATGGTTGAATATTAGCCAGTAAGTTCGGACTCAATTGCATAGAGGAAGAGGAAACAACTAATAGTTGTTAAAGCAGTGATTATTGTGTAACCCTTTCCTTTTTACACCAATATTTTTCATCCAACACCCCAAACCAGCCTACGATTAATCGAATAACATACAAAAATGCGTCCTTTATTACAAAAACTCATATTGGATCATATTGCTTAAATTTAAAATAACTTCCGAAAGATAAATCACATCATTTAAATGTGTTTTTGAAATAAATAATTTTAAATAAGTAATTTTAAAATAATCACTTATTTAAGATAAAATTTCCTTATTAAAATAATAATTTAAAATTATTTATAAATTAAATTAAAGTTATTAGATCAACATTTAAAATATGCAAAGATATGTCTGGTTTATTAATTAAAATCTTTAAGAAAACAAAGACAAACAAACTCCACCATTACTTTATCACAGCTCAACTTAATTTTTCGTGTCATTCTATAGTTATTCTTATTTCCAAGCATCAGTATTTATTGCTTTTCGCTAGACCAAAACGGCAAAATCATAATGCTTTGCTTAGTGAATTGAGCTGCCAATATTATTAATACTATATCAACCCCACCAAGGGTCTCCAGCCTTATTTGGTGAATAATCTAAAGTCATGTCTACCCCCATAACAAAACCATTTATGGAATAGAACTTGTCATGTTTCAACAACCCCAATCCTCGCGCCAATTCTAGTTCCAAGAGAAAAATGAAAACAAGTAAAAGAGAGGCAATGCTAAAGACACTAATCACCCTCTCCTTCGATGCAATAAAAGCCAGCTACTTTGTCAGTTGACTTTCAACAAACATAAGGCAATTATACCAAAACACAAATCAACCATGTTGAAAAGCTATAACATGCTAGTTCAAGTTCATATCGAATACTTAATAAATAATTGCATTCCAAAACAACTCAGAAATCTAGAGGAGGAGTTCTGAAAAAACAAAAAAAAAGGGGCAAAAACGAGGGTTGAATGCAAGCTAACTCTTCTCAGTTCCCTTTCACTTCCTACCAGAGACCTTCAAGGCCTGTCTATTCCTCTTCTTGACACCAGACTTGGCAACTTTGAGGCTTCTGTGAACAACACTCAACCTTGCAAGGGCAGCCTTCTTTAGATCAGGTCTGTAGTAATTTTCCGCCACCTGAAATACATTGCATTGTTAGGAAAAAGAAATCCGATAAAAGTGTGTATATATATAAAAATGAGGTAACAGCGTCAAAAAATTATAGGCAGCAACAATTCACAAAATATGAGTAACAATTAAATAAGAAACTGCATGCAATTGGACAACAGATTAAAACCAAATAGAGACATGTACAATCAAGTCAATTAAGATTTCGGAGTAGAATCAATCCTACTGGGAAAGGAAAAAACTCAAGAAGGCTGACTCATGGGAGCAAGCAAATTCATACCAAGGCCAAATATATTTCAGAAATTTTGGATGCTGACAAGTACAAGAAAGAGAGACAAGATTTCGTCTGTAATCTAAACTTCAAAAGTGATCAGGAGAATAAATTCCTGAACGATAAAAGCTCAGAAGCCAAGCGTAACATGTATATTTCACTGAAGATATCCAAAAAGAGGATTCTTCTTATATGTTAGAGGCTCATCACTGCTGCTGAGTCTTTCTGGAAAGAGCCCAACGAAGACACACACAAGGTAACTTCTACAAATCAAAGAACAATAGTAACATAACTTTTATTTTCATCTATGAAAATGACACCAGGGTTGCCACCTAGGGACTGCAATCTGAGATAAACGGAAATGCGTCTGATAATATAAGGACATTAAGAACAAGTTCCATTTGACTTTCAGTTACAGTACAGCAAATAAACAACAAGCAACAATTAACTGAAAATTAAGTGAACAAGATAAAAGAGATATTAGCAATAGAATCAAATTCTCATGAGAATAAATTAATTAATTAATGAATTCCTGAATGATTGAAGCTCAGAAGCCAAGCGTAACATGTATATTTCATTGAAGAAACCCAAAAAAAGGATTCTTCTTATATGTTATAGGCTCATCACCACCACTGAGTACTCTGGAGGCAAAAGCCCCAAAAGGCGTTTTTTTAGTTTAGCACAATATTCCCCAACCAAGACACAATAATCAACAAATCCAAAAGCAGCAGCAACATAAATCTTCTTTCCACTTATGAAAAAGACACCAATGTTGCCCCCTTGGGGCTGTTCAGTCACTGAAATAATAGTGTAAACGTCTAATAATAAGTAAGGACAATAAGAACAAGCTCAGTTTCACTTTAGTTACAGCGATTAAAACAGCAAACAACAACTATATGAAAGATATGTCATACACAAAGAATCAAGCTCTAAGGAATTAGAAAGAAAATATCATACAAAATCACATACATCACAAAGCAAGCCTCTAAGTGGACATTTTTTTTCCTTTACCTGATTTTCAACAGCCTTCGCCATCCTACGGAACTCCTTCTTCATCACAGATTTGTGGAGCAATGCAGCAGGCTTGTTTTGCTTCTTTGTCTTTGTTGTAGCCAACAACACAGACAGATCCTTACCAACAGGCTGAACGGTAACAGTTTTCTTGTTTGCCAAACCTAAGATGTCAGTGAAAGAATAAATTCAAGCCCAGACAAGTAAAACAGTGTGATCCAATCCATAAAAGGTTTATTAGACGAAGCTAACTCAGTGTGATCATTAGACAAACACACATTTTAGAAGTTTCAGAATTTCAATATTTGCCCAAACTCTACCCACCTCAATAATTCAACCCCAAATAGTATAACTTAATGTCATCATAAGGATGTGTTTTTAATGTACCCAATTTCAACAATAAAAAAAAAAAAAAAAAAATTTTCTCAAAAGGAATAAAAATTGGAGAGAGCGACATACCAGAGTATTTGAACGAATTGAGATTGTAGAGATTGTTGGACTCTCTGCTGAATTCGACGCTCTGGGTGCCTCTTCCGAACTGCTTCACCAAAAAGGAGTTGTTCTTCTTGACGATCTCCCACACGAGCTGCCCTGGAACTGTCGCCATTTCTCCTTCTTCACCTGCAACTCACAACTAGGGTTTTGCATTAGGCTTTATATTTATATAGGACACTTAAGAAACCCTAAGTTTATCAAAATGAAGAAACCGGGTTCGGGAAGTTCGACCCATTAATCCGTAAACAAGATCCGTGATGGGTTGGGTTTGGATCTGATCACTAGTAAGATCACATAGCCCATTAAATCAATGTACTTAAATAATATTAATTTATTTTACGAAAATCGATTAAAAATATTAATCTTAACCTTCCTTATTTATTTTTTATCACTAGTAATTAATTTATTTTGTATTAAAAACTATTGATAAAAATTTAATAGAGTAAAATTAAGAAATATGGGAAATTAAGCAAATTCAAACACATTCTAAGTTAATTAATTTTTTTATTTAAATTTTAAATACAAGATAAAAATCCACTAAAATAAAATATGATTTTCTTTTCAAATATTCCCCATGAAACAAATAACTGAAGTCAAGGAAACGAGAGAGGAAATACAATGACATAATATAAATATTATAGTGAGTCAGTTTAATTAAACTTAAAATAAATATTTTTGGAATAATTAATTTAAAAATATGTTTATTTAAGAAGTAGATAGAATTTTCTTATTAAAAGAAGTTAAAACTTACTTAATTTTAAACATATTAAAAACTAAATAGTTGTTTACTTTATTGAATAAGCACAAACATATTAGCCCAACGATTAATTTTTAGGGTTCTTATTATCAATTAAAGTTTTTCATCACAAAATTACATCCAGAAATTGGCATAAATTTAGGTCAAGCGTGACAAATCATTGATGTATATAACTAATATATAAAATATAATATTTAAATAAAAGGTAAAATGTAACAAAAGTCATTTACTGTTTTATTTTAATTTTAGAATTTACATTGTTTTTTCTCCTTTGCAAATCTAGATAAACTAATGGTATATCATATATTTCTTAGATTTCTTTATGAAATTTTGGGTGTGATGCTTCTTCATTCAATCAATTGGAAAACGATGAAGAATAAACACGAACAAATTATAACAAGCAGGAGCAGAAGTAAAAGTACAGGTAAATCGTTTTTGTTCTAGAACTACCAACTGGTTAAAGATAACATCCACAACAAGGAAGAAACAGAGAAAGAAAGATGAAAAATGATAATAATATGGGGGCAACCTGCATATGTATTGATGTCATAAAAAGTTTGCATACAAACACAATAAATTGAAATGGGGATTGATCCAAATGTCCTCATAATTGCATTTTTCTTTGTTTTTAGCCTTGTAGGATTCTTAGAGGTGACTTCGACATAAAGTATCGAGTCCAAATCCAACATGAGTATAAAATGTAGTTATTGAACCTCCGTAACATCCTAATTCATTACTTTTTAAGAACCTAATATCAGGTCAAACACCTAATACTAGACCATCCCTCTTTACACCTCATCCAATGTTACATTATTTACAGAGCCAAAGAGAAGCCTCAGATGATTTAACACCTACAGTTCTACATGAAAATGGTCTTCAAATTGTACAGAAGATTCAACCTTCATTGCAGATTTTGTGGGGGCTGCAAACTGTGCATATAGTTAAAAAGTAGATAATATTATGGTCTGCAGAACTAAACCAAAATCTCTCAAATTACCAAAGACGCAAACTATCCGCACCACCATTCATTGTAACTCCTTCCCAGCAACACTGAGTCATGGGTTGGATGATGTTGGTAATGCACGGTGCGACCGTGCCTGACCACTCACTGCTTCATTTATCCTACTGAACACTACTTTAAGGGGAATACAAGCTATGACAGGACCCTTGAGCTTATCTACCACTGGTTTTCTCTCCTCTTCTGACTGTCTGTGACCTGTCAATGTGGACAATTTCCGAATCTTTTTATTCAACAGCCCGGTTTTTTTCATCTTGGAAGATTTACTAGGTGAATATCGTGTTGAATTCTTGGAATATATTCTTCCGGTTACCAAGCTTGTCTTGGCCACACAAAAGACATCACCAGCTTCCAAGTCACATCCAATGCCACTCAACATTTTATCACAATGACCCTCTTCCAAAACCTCAACTGTCAAAGGGTGTCCAATAAAGGCTTTGCCATTTAGTTTACTCACAAGAGAAACCAAAGGAACATGTTGTGGCCGGTAGCTGGATTTAACTTCTAGCTTAACATCATATAATGAAGCATCAGAACAATAGTTTCTTCCAGGGAAATCTGCCATTTGATATCTGGAGTTGACAGTGAAGCGTGAATGGCGATAAGGAAGTAATCTCTGAGGTGTGAGAGACCCATCAGGTAATAGCTTTGCCTCCGATGTTGTACCCTTGATATGCTTGTTCAATTCCCGAAATCCTTCTAGTTGGCCTTCAGCAACAGGTTTGCATTTAACTTGAGAATTACAATTGTATGAAGTATGTGATGCACCCATTCCATTCCAATCAACTTTCGGACCAGCACCCTGGTAGGTTCCATCTGAATTTCCTATTCCTGGCAAATAAGCACTAGATTGGTGGTCTGTGTCCACATATTTTCTTGAGACATGCTTTATACTTTTACTTGTATGTCTTGAATTCCTCTTTCCTTTTGACTGCCACTTTGAACTACCTTTGTCTTGTCTATGGCCAATATTGTGACCAGCAGCTGAACTGGTACAACCAGGTTCGTTCTTGATCTCATCTCTTAATGGCACAGCTTCACACTGACTAGCATTACAAGTTTGTTGTCCCAATGCACTAACTTGAGGCTTGTCAGGTGAACAAGAAACCAGAATGGGTGAGAAATCTGGCAAAAGAAATTACAAAAGTGAATGTCAATTATCCAGCCCACAACATTTCAAACTACTATATACAAAAAAGTAAAGTTGTAGTACGGCTAAATTAAAGCACTAGAAACAAAATATAACTTAGAATATTTTACAACTTTCAAGTTTCAACATGGGTTTTATAGATTAAAGATAAACAGTTGGGAATAGGGGAGCAAGTAGCATAGATATGCAAACCTCAGGAAAGGAACACAATCACATAAAACTAATATATTTACACTTACACTACAGCTCAGAGATGCAACTTTAAACAATCAGTTTGCACACATAACATTGGGACATAAGTAAAAACCATGAAAAAATAGACAAAAGTAAGTGACATTGGGTATGGGGGGAAATTATACACATCAGATAAAACAATTTCTGAATAATAAGTAACACAAGTTCCACTTGCTCAAAAGGGCAATCAGTCTCAATATTCTACTTCCAAAGAAGAAAACAATAAAACCATGCTCCAACCTAGTCATTATGTATGATTACTGTGCCTCTTCTAGGAACCACATTCATTTTCCATCTCTTTTCTAAGTTATATGTTGTGAGTAGGGCTTCACAAACTATTAAGCATACTTATGCAACATATCCATCTAAAGACCTAAATCTATCAAAAATGAAAAATGAAAATTAAGTATTGAAGAAAAAGGAAAGAAAAGTAATATTAGTAAGCAGGGGGAAGAGAATCACAAACTGCAAGGCATTGGGATGAAAATTGTAAACACTGTATGTGCAAACACATTACACGGACAGAATACACTAAAAAAATTCAGATGTTGTGGTATACCCGGAGTGTGTTTCTCCTCCCCTGGAACCCCAACAAATGGCACATCAAATAGTTTATCAGGAGAATCTTTGCCAACTAGCCCTGGTATGCCAGAAGTTTCATTCTCCTTGACCCCATGATTGATTTGTGAACCATCATCACCACTACCATGGTCATGAGTTAATGAAGCCCCATTCTCACAAGCAGCCTCAGTATTATCTGAATTATGTGTTTCCAGTGGAAAAGTTTTCTTTGAATCATTAGAATCTAATCCTGAAATTCTTCCATCAGTTACCCCACATAGTGGAGAACTGTTTGAACTAGGAAGCTGATCACAAATGACAGGAACTGACACCATGGCTGTACTCTCCAAAACCTTAGTCAAGGGCCGGCGTCGATTTTTCCTTTTCAATAACTCATGAACATTTGCCACTTGTGATCTCTTCCTTTTCAATGTTGAAGAATAACCTTTACCACCATTTACAGATGTTCCATTTGCCAGGCAGTTCCCTGTGGTAGAATTATTGAGTGAAGCACTAATGTGCTGACCAATCTCAGTTGCACCTGTACCTTGGACCTTTTTCTTTGACACTACACCAATGCCCAAGTCCTCAAGTCCTCTCATTCGCTTGACTCCTTCAGATCCATCATCTTCTGAATCATTAGGTGTTCTTCTCCTCCTTCCTTGCACAGACTGCATCTTTAAAGAACCATTGTGATTAGGCACTTCAAAAGATATAACAGATTGTGACAATTCAGGAGCTGAATTAGAATTGTTATCAGAGTCACTAAGATCATCAGTCACATCTTCATTGTCTTCACCAGAATTAGACATGAGTGGTAATTCTCCAGCTGATCCTCCATGTTCACTACCAGGTTTATCTAATCCAGAGCATAAGCTTAATGATTCCTTGTCCAGGTGAGCACTCTCTAGCTCAAGAGCATGAAGAATAGCATCTTCCCTGCGGGCATACTTCACTGCCTTCTTGTTTGAATTAGCAGCTGATGCCTTTGCCTTCTCAATGCATTCATCATACTCTCCACAGCGAAAAGCTTTTACCCGCTTTGATTTTTCAAGATTATACCAATCCCTGTATCACAGAGACGTTTTTTCAAAATCAGAGCTTATGCAAATTTAAATAAACCTTAATAACTCAAACAAATTTGAGAAAGGCAACTGTATTACACAACCCAGAGAACTTCTTTTTGTATAATGACAACGAATCAAATTTGAAGTTGCAGTGGAAAATGGGTTAAGTTCCCTACTAACAAACAGGTTACAGATCTGCGGGAAAGAAAAGCCACATCCTAAACAGTGGTGACAACAACCAAGTTCTTAAACTGGTCTTAGTTATTCTGAAAATCTGTTTGTAGCCTATATGGGTATATAGGAAGTAAGCATCATAGTAGTCCTCCAAAAGACTGAGAACAAGACTATATGGTTCAATTTCTCATTCTGGAAACATGTACAAGGTGATTTCCTGACCTATGTCATGACAACCAATGAGTTAAATCCACTTATCTCAACAAAAGAAAAAAAAATCATCCTATAATATTCCAATGAGATAATCCAGAACTACCTAATGGTCCACGACATTAGCATAAACCCAAGGCTCATTAAAGTTGCATAAAAACTTGTATCATGTATCTCAAATCCCAATTCCCTTATCTGAAGTGAAAACGGCACTTCAACCAAGAACTGTCCCCTTCACCCACCCCCCACCCCCCCAAAAAAATAAAACATAAAAATCTGCAATGATCGAACCAATATTATATGATTTCATATAATACAACTACAACTCCAACAACTAATAATTAAGGGTGAAAATAGATGGAAAATAAGTTCAGACAGGAATATAAGCAAAACATTAAAAAAAAAAGTAGAGACAAAAAAAGAAGAAGAGACTGACACGCTTGCATCCTCACGACCTAAGAGCTTGACGGGAGTACCCGATCTCGGAGAAACCAAGCAACTCTCCGACAATTCGTGAAGACCCATTATCCGGCCCGGCCACCAAGACCCGTTTCTTCGTCGGACCCAAACCAATCCACCCACCGACGCATCGATTCCGTTCACGTTGGACTTCCCCGAGCTACCCATTAGAAAAAAAAAATAATAAACAAACCCCTTAAACCCTTTTTTTCTTCTTTTCTTAGAAAGAAGGAATCAATCCCAACGCGCCATCATTGCAGAGGTACCCAAGTTGGGAAAGGGCCGAAAGGCAACGCTTTTGCGCAAAACAGAAGAACCCCACAAAGGCTAAGAGGCTAAAACCCCATTAGAATTGGTAATGGTGCATGCAGGGAGAAAAGGGTGGAAGATCTAAGAAGAGAAAAGGGGAAAGGGGGGAGGAAGGATC
The DNA here is from genome assembly GCA_016859785.1 of Macrotyloma uniflorum. Classification (NCBI taxonomy): domain Eukaryota; kingdom Viridiplantae; phylum Streptophyta; class Magnoliopsida; order Fabales; family Fabaceae; genus Macrotyloma; species Macrotyloma uniflorum. The sequence continues at coordinate 473,133 of BDMB01000074.1, read as the reverse complement.
TAGCGTGATAACGGGTTTTGTGTGAAGGGTTTTTGACATTCTATGAGAGGGTGGTGGTGGTCATCCGTGGCAAACAGAGAGTACGGACAGCATAGAGTGTGAGTAGTAGTGAGTGTGGGAAGAGAGAGAAATAGAGAAGAAAAAAAAGAGAAGCGGTTTCTTTCTTTCTGTGAGAAAGAGAGAGAGGGGGTTGAGAGTTGGGGTTGTTGTTTGGATCAAAACGTGACATTTGGTATCTTTAGGCGATGGCCCATTAAACATTACAATACAGAACAAGGAGGGAGCCAGTGAAGGGATGTGTTCGTTTTTGGTGTTTTTTTTTTTTTTCTTAAAAATTAAAAAAAGAGTGTTTACAGTTCAACTTAGTACACTGTTTGTCAGGTTTCACCTGTGTTGTCAGCGTACATGTATTTATTATCATTTCGTCTTTACAAAATTTAACACTTGTATGTGTAATTTGCAAGATATTTAGGGTTAATCGGTGTGGGTTTTGTTTTTTCAGTTTAATACATTTAAATATCAGTTCATCTTGCCCCTTTCTTCTGCTTTATTTTTTTTGCTTTGGAAAGTGAAAAAAACTTGTTCAATGAAGTTCCAACTAAAAAACAAGCATATTTTAAACACATTCAAATCTATTCATTTATCTTTTCTTTTGATTTTTTTTATTTATGAAACAAGTTGAATCCGATATATTTTTTAATAGATATAGTTTAGATTGAATTAGATGATTGAAGTTGAAATCGATAATTTGATGGATAATTCTGATAAAACATATATTTTATTAATACTGTAAAATGAAGTTGCTTTATAAAAAGGTAAATGAAAAAGAAAAAAAAAAGTGAAAATTTTTAAATTATATTTCATCTTAAACTTTAAGATTCATCTTTATCAAATTAGTTCAATAATATCATAACAAAAATCAACTTTAAATTTAATTCATCTTCATAAAATTGACTTAATAATATAAGATTTACACCAACTTTTATACATTAATTTGATCTTATCTTTAATCGATATGGATTTCTAACTCCACTTGAACAAACAAAACATTGTTTGCTCCCAAAACCTAATCACAATCATCTTCACTCTTTCTTACCACCATCAAACATGGTAGAGGAGGTTCCTATACACCACAATGTTGTTTCATTCTCTTCATTCAAGTTTTCTTTTTTCCTAAAACTTGTATTCTTGCTATGTGAGTTTATGTTGTCATTATCAAAATCTATTTTCCTTTGATTAGGTTTTTTTGACACCCCCTTCATCCAAATTTGTTTTCTTTGTTAGAACTTCGTGCCTCTGCTTGAACTTTGCATTTATCTTGTTGTAGTTTAAAATAACATCTATCAAACTTAACAATTACCTCCATAACAAGTTTCAGTTTCTACAAGTATTATGATCTACCATTTATCTTGTTAGGTACATATGTTTTTCTTGTGTGATATTAAAATGTTTTTTATTTTTATTTTTGGAAAATTAGTGATAATATGTTTGGTCTCAATTTTGTTAATAAATTTATAATTTTTTATAATATATTTATTGTGAAATCAATTTGTATCATATTTCAAATTGATATAATTAGATATTTTATATCATAATATATAATAATATTAATAATTTTATGTTTCTTATAAAACTACATATGCCTATTAAACCTTTATCTAAAATGTACTACACTAAACAATTCATAATTAAAGTATTAATAAAAAATTATAATGAACATAAATTAATGTGTATTTTTACAATTTTATAAATCATATCAAAATAAATATATTTTACATAAAATAAGTAAAATGATATTTAATTATATTTTTAAATTTATCTAATCAATTTATTATTCCATAAATCACATCAAAGTAAACATATTTTCCATAAAATCAGTAAAAAAACATTTTATTATATTTTTACATTTATCTGATAATTTTAAATAAGTAGTGTTATCAAATAATTTTTTAGTGCTTTTGTATATTAGTAATTGAAAATATTTTGTGGACTTGTGTATTTGTAATTAATTTTTCTACGTTGTTGTACATTGATTTTATGAACATATTAGTTTTCAATTGTGTGTATTTGTAATTAACTTTTCTATGTTTTTTTACATTGGTTTCATGAGTATATTAGTTTCTAATTGAGTGAGATTTTATGTTTAAAATTTTTCATATTTTTTTTTAATGCTTCATATTTTTATTTGTTCTAAGTTGTGTTTCCTTACCTATTATATTATTTTGAAAGATGTTACCTATTCAAAATTCAAAGCATAATAAAAAAAATTGACTTAGCATGAGGACATGACAAAAAATGAATGATAACTTTTTATTTTTTTCTTTGATAAAATTATTAAAGTAGGTGAAATTATTAGGTTTAAAACTTACTTTATGAGAGAGAAAGAAAAAGTTGAAGAATGAAAAAAAAAGTGTATGTAAATATTTGTTTTCAAGTGAATTAAAACATTGATGAATCCAGATTGAAGAAAAGAAAAATAAAAAAATAATTTGAGGATACTTTTTCAGTAGAGGATCATGTATTAATTGCTAGTGATCCTCTGTCAAGACTAATAACAAGAATTTCTATATTTTAAAGAGAAAAAAATACCAATTCAATGGGGATTATTTAATGCCTTAGACTATCTCTTTGTTAAAATTCAACAACATTAAAGACATTAAAGAGTGTTAGTAAAGTAAAAAGGTGATAAATTGTTGCAAAATGGATTATTAATGTATTGTGACTTTTAACTAATTTGGTATATTATCAATGTTTTTTTAACCAGGTCCAAGGTAGAAAAGGTCAAAATTTCATTATTTTTATGGTCATTTACGAAACTAATAGATTGAAAATGTGAAGTACCTTCTTGTTAGTTACCATCAAGTTCAAGTTTGGAAGCAAATTGTTTATTTTGATACAGTTAGAGATCAAGATAAAATTAAATTAATATATAAAAATAGATATAAATTTTATTTTATTGAATCAATTTTATAAGAATGAATTAGGTTTAAAATTCATTTTTATTATAATATTAGAGTTTATCCTAATAAATTTGTTAACTCTATTGGATCATCCGTATATTGGTCCACGTTTGAATTTGGGACCTTTTAACATAAAAGGGTATATTAGAAATCTCAGATAAAATCAAATTAATGTATAAAAGTATATTTTTTAGTTATGAAAAATGGATGAACTAATTATTTTATCATCACAACTAATAATTTTCTTTTTTTTCCTAATTAATGAAGAAATGTTGTAAAATAAATTATGTTCCATTTTATATCTCAATTTACAGTTAGAATGATAATTAGAATACATTATTTTTAAAAAATAAGCTTAACTTATATAAGATAAAATGCATGAGTTGAAATTTTATACATATTTACGATGTTTTATTTTGAATAATAGGCTAATTACTAAATTGAAATTCATATCCTTAAAAATATAAAGATAAAAAGCAAATCTAATCCTAATATTAATTATACCAAATCATCTATTTTTTTTATTTTAATATGAATGTGTAATATCAAATAAATCTCCTCGTGACAAACTTTTGGAATATAAGATTAATATTTATAAATAATTTGCTAGTGGGTAGATAATGAATGATACGATATACTAAAAAAAAAAAAAAATTACCATATTAAAAATATAATTTAATCTTAAAAAAGATATTATATATTATAATTTTATATTTCTATTCGAGGTAAGATTTTAAATATTATTAAGTTAATTTTAGAATTTTATTTTGTTTTTTAATATTAATAATTAAAAATTATTTTAACAAAATACATGTATTAAAAATCATAAGATAAAACATATTGATATCAACTTAAACTTACTTCAGCTTTAAAAAAAAGTATTCATTTTAATAAGGTATATGAGTAAGAATAAGATGGATACATAATTACTTACACCCATCCCATTATTTTTTATATTATATATATATATAGTTTTAATAATATTAAGTTAATTATTTTAATAGTTAAATCATTTAAGTTATAAAATAATTCAATAAAAATATTTAATTATAAATTTAACTAAAATTATAATATATTTTCCTAATTTCTTCTTAACTATTATTTTTTAGTCAAAATTTATTTTTATTTATCTTTCATTACTACAAAATTACAAAATAAGTTTAATTATTTATGAAATATTTTTCACAAATTTTTTTTAGAAAAAAATTAATTAACTATTGAATATTTCTAACAAATTTATTTTTATAGAAATTTTTATAAATTTATTCGTGAGAATTTTTTTATAAATTTATTTATGAAAAAATTTCCTATGAATTTATTTATGAAAAATTTTCTATATTGTTTGTAAAAATTTTTCATGAATTTTTGGTAAAAAATTTCTTACTAATCTTTTACCCATAAATTTTTCACCACTACAAATTTGTACATAAAAGGTTAGTAGGAAATTTTCCACAAAATATTCATGGAAAATTTCCTACAAACAAATTAATGAAAAATTTCTCTCATTAGAATTTTTTTCATAAATTTCTCACTAATAAATTTATGAAAAACTTTTATAAAAATAAATTTGTGAAAAAAAATTAATGTGTTTTCAAAAAAATTGTAAAAAATATTTTATAGATAATTAAACTTATTTTTTAATGATAAATTTCAGAATTATATTAATTATATTTTTATCCTTATTTTTTAAAATTTAAACAGAATTAAAATAGTCTTTTTATTGGAACTATAATTTATATATGATTATATTAATATAATATTTCGATACATTTATTATATTTCACTTATTCGTCAACTTTCTTAATAATAAATACAATTTATTTTATCTAAAAAATATTAAATTAAAATTAATTAAAAAAAAAGTGATTTTATAATATTTTTTAAGTAAAGATTCAAAATATATAAAATAAAAATAACTGTGATGTTATATATATTTTTTTTGAGAAGTTAAAATTTTCCAGTATCTTTTCAAATATTTTTTTTATGGTACAAAATTTTAAGGTTAAAAATTATATAGGCAAATTTATTTTCAAGAAAAATACTTTATATCTTTTAGAGACTTTTATTTAATAGAAAGAGAAGAAATTAAAATTTTATTAAAAATAGAAGAAATTAATATAATATTTAATTGTAGAGAGAAAAAGATACGAAAGATTTTTTCTAGAAAAAAAAGAAGAGAAGGTATTATTAGAAAAAGAATGAATAAATTTATTATAAATTACTTAATTTAATGTTTTCCTAACTTAACTTTAAAAGTTAATGGAAAAAATAGAGAGAGTAATTGTTAAGTTTTATTTTTTAAATTTATATTTTTTTTATTGTTTAAATTAAAATATATCTAATATCTTAATATATAAATTATTTAAATGTATGTGAAAATTTAAATTATAGAAAATGGTGTGATGGGCACGCGATCTATTTGAACTCACTAAAATTCAATGATGATGGGTCCCATCTTTCGAAGAGACGAGATGAAGTGAACAAGATCATTGACTATATATATTAAAAGAGTTTTTTTGTTCTTATTTATTTCAAAATATGTTTATTTTAATAAAATAAACACATTTCAAGTTCTTTATGTTATTTTAAAAATAAATATTTTTTTAATAAGTAAATCTTGGAATTGTTTATTTAAATTTTAAATATATTTTTAAAATAGTCACTTATTTAAAAAATAAATAGAATTTACTCATTAAAATAAGAAGAAAATGATTTATATTAAAAATAAATACTTAATCAAACACATAAAAAAAATAAAAATTTACTTATTTCATTAAATAGTTTTTTAAAAAATTTGAATGTAAGCAAGCAGTATATTTTTTAAATAAATAATTATTTTAAAAATTACTTATTTAAAAAAGACATATTTTAAATTTAACCAAGAACATAAGAAGCTCAAAAAACGCAGGGATTAAAAATCTTATTCATGTTCGAATCACTGGTTAAAACGTACCGTTTCAAGAGAAGCAGTGTTTCAGTGGTTAGGTCTTCTCCGTGGCAAGCTGCACCCTTTACACACCGCTATTTCTAAATTGTAATGCTGCCCTGACATCGCTTTGCTATTCCCATTCTCTCTCTCTACACTTTCACACGCATCAATTTTCAACCATGACGGGTATTTGATTAATCTTAATATTTCTACTTTTTCCCTCTTTCTAGTTTTTCGATTGCAATTACACGATAATTTAACTTTATTCTATGGGTGTGGTTGCAAATTGTTTATTCCATTATGTTCGGACTCTGGGTAAATTCCCAATAGCGTTAATTATGCCTTACTTGTTGGTGTGTTTTGTTACGCAGACTATAAACAAGAACAAGATATGGAGATTGAAGCATTAGAAGCTATACTCATGGATGAATTCAAAGGTTTGTTTAGAATGACAGTTAAACTATGTATATATTATTATACCAATTTACTTGTTCGTTTTTTTTTCCCACTGAGAAAGGGCTTTATTTTTTGTTTGACATTCCATCGTAGAAATACACTCTGGTGAAAGTGGCCTAAGTACTTCCAATCGGTGCTTCCAAATAAAGGTTGTTGCGCAGGTAAATGTTCCTCCTCTTTTACTGTGGTTTCTCATGTTTTGCCTTTTTGTTCTACTTCTTGTTAGTCTGCTCCGCATGGTTTTGTTTGTTCCATACTCCCTATAGCTGGCCTTATTCTTACCTGGAGGAAGTGCCTATGTTGTTGACATAACCATGATAGTTCCTCTTATGCAGCTTATTTATGGAGACATTTTGTGTTTTGTTATTCTAATCCATATATTTGGAATGACAGTTTACTTTTCTTTTTCTAGTTAATGAAATTCTTCTGTTGTTGAGAAGAAGAGAAGAACATATTCTTGTTGTATGTAGTGCGATGACACTCAATTATTTGGAATAATATTAATGTCTTCTTTTGGTAAAAAGTAGCTTGTTGTGCACCGTTTGCTGTACTTTTAGCCTTAGGAGATTTAAAAGTTAGGTTTATTTCCACTACTCCCCCCTGACTTATGCAATTTATGTAGGGAACTTAGACGTCTTCCCAGTCAAATAACTTGGCAAAAAGCTATCCTTATATTTATCTAAATATTATTCATTTGTACAGGATGACGATGCAGATGGACCAATAACTAATCCAGGTTTATTTTTTCTTTCTCTTCAGTATATTTTCTTTCCATGTTGGTGTTCAGTTTGACTCAACACGTACTTTAGATTTTGGAATATCTTGATTTCCTTCCCAAGATATTGCTTTACTTTTGGAGATTATTTACTGCATAATATATGAAAGATGCAGTTTGTATTTTTTTTGCAGCTCAACTGGCTTTGATCTTTTCACACACAGAAAGATATCCCGATGAACCTCCCCTTTTAAATTTGAAAAGGTCAGTATTGCTATTACAATTGTCTAATATTTATCATATTTTGTTTCTGTCCAGTTAATTTCATGTGCATTACAATGTTTTTGTTTCATCTTATTATACACTAACATTATGTGGTTATATTTCTTCTATGCTTAACAGTTTGCAAGGCATACATACTGAAGATCTAAGGATTTTGAAAGAAAAACTTCTACAAGAGGTAGTCTTTTGCAATGCAGTCTTGCTATTTAATGTTTTGATAAAAAATGGTCTGTGTGCTATTCTTGCACTGGTTGTTATTCAGATTGAAAAACATCTTAATAGCCGCTCTACATTTGACATGTTTGCAGTTATGTGTGCATTTCATTTTGCACAACAACTGATAGTTATGAAACTCTAGATTTGCTGTGGATTCTTGCTAGGTTATGGATATTTTGATGCAAAACTTGTGTTCCACAGGCTTCTGAAAATCTTGGTATGGCTATGATATACACACTTGTTACCTCAGCTAAAGAGTGGTTGTCTGAACGGTTTTGTCAAGACTCTGTTGATGGGAGTACTGAAGCAGAAGAGGCAGCCAAAGATGATGTAAGACTGTCGTCTATTTTATGATTTTCTTTTGAAATTTTAGTCAGTCTACTTGAATTAATTTATGGTTAGAGATTATTTCAATTATCAATTATAGATATTAGTCTATTATTGTTATAACCAAGGCTTAATAGCTTATTTTGTCCCACTATTTATTAACTTTTTTCAACTTGGTCCCACTGTTTATTAATAGCTTATTAATCAATTTTATGAAATAGTTTTATTTTTGGATGTGGGATATGTTGGGTGAAAAGTAGTTTTAAGACTATATTTCATTTGGATTGTCTAAAGTAATAATTTTTTTATAGTAAAATTACAAAAAAAAAATGGTAATGAACTATGAAGTTATTTGTAGGAGTTGGCTATGGATTTAAATTAATCAATTCAATTGTTACTGATAAAATGGGAAAACAGAAGCTAGCTTGAAAATAGTTACATAGCTTTTCGTTTGATCATAGTCTTCAAAATCTTGCTTATTTGAATTTTTTTTGTCTGTGATAGAAAAATCTAAAATTATCTGATTTTCACCAATATTACCAAAGAGAACAATGTTATAAACATTTTTTTTTAATGAAAACAGATTATAATCTCTAAAAAGTCCAATCCAAACACGTACCTAGTTGAATGCTTTCTACATTTCTAGTGCAAAATAAAATAGTTTTTTATTTTTATTTTTTATGTATATTTCTGAATGTTAGTTAGCTGCAAAGCATGAATAAGTGCACATGTGAAACTATTGGAATTGGGTAGTATCCAATATGGATATACATATGTAGAGAGTATCAAGATATAGAATAAAAAAATGATTCAACTTTTGAGTTCAGATATAGCCTGGATGGTGTAAGTTACTTGATATGGAAGGATACTTAAGCTAATACGTGTAGACTAGTGAAGATTCTTGATTTGATAGGACATCAATGTCAGTGCATGGTAATTTCATCTCTTCACACACTAATGAGACATGGAGAGGGGGATTCTATCCTTCAAATGGATTTGAATCCTCTCATGTGGAAAAAGAAGGGGTAAGATTTAAAGAGAGGTGTAGAGTATAGGTTGCCCCAGTTGCTGTGGTGATGCAGGAACTTGAGTCCTGTTATGGCTAGCTCTGAGACATTGAACACCCTTTTAAAGTAGAGACTGCCCTGCCTATCTTAACTGACTGGCTTTAAGGAATGGGTTTTCCTTTACGTAAAGTTGTATTGTACGGAAGCTCAGTGTTTTTGCCCACAAGTGCGGATGGACTACACTTTTCAATCATATAGGACTTATGCAGGAACATGATTCCCATAACAGTCAATTATGAGACACATAACTCCCATCCATGATAGAGTCTTTTCCCTCCAAGCAACCTGACATCCGGGAATGGGCCTCTCATGCACATGTTGGGGGTCCACCCTACTTCTTCTGTCCCCACGACATACAGAATTTATCCATGCAGTATTGGAAGGGAATATAATCTCTTATTAGATGTATGGGATCATGGGATAACTTGTACTTGTAGGCAATATAATTGCTAAAAGTTTAAGTTGTTTGTAAACAGTATAGTTCCTAAGTACCTAAGATCAGCTGCAGGGAATATACTTTCTTTGAATATCAACTCTCCTAAAAGCAAACTATTAGGTTATGTGGATGCTCTTGAATATTTTTATTTTTTTACATCTCAAGCACTTCCGCATGCAAAAGTCGTTGGGTTCTAATCATGGGCAGGGCATAACATCTTATGCCAAAATTGTAATTTAAGAATAGAGAATGGAAATAGTAAGGATTGAACTTGACTTATTGATCATATGCAAAGAGGCAGGATATAGAGAGCCTGCATTTTCATTTTTGGAGTTTTATTTTTCCTGTTTACCCCATTGAGAATCCAAATATCTCAAAATTTGTAGTAATTTTATTCTCTCCATCTTATCAAACATTTTTCTTCTGTAAGAAAGATAGGGACTGTCTGAGACTTATTACGGGAAAGTGCTGCGTACAACTAGTAGTATGATTGTGCAGAACAAGATCAGCTATATACACTGAATACTACTAATAAAGACAATAAAATGAGATTGCTACAAGCCTACAATTTCAACCTCAATTTAAAAACGAAAAGAACTTCCACATAGGAAAATAAAATAAGAAAATTATTGAAGTGTGATTCTTACTATCCCTAAAACATTTTTAAATTATTATTATTGTTATGCTGACTATATTTTTAATTAAGTAGGCTATAATGTATGCTTCCTGTATTGTATCCTATACTTTTGAGAAATTGCTCTATCCCAGTTATTAAACTTAAAATTCATGGTTCATTAATTAATGAGTAATGCTAACAATATCACCATTACTGAACGTTACCTATCTTCAATAATACTTGTACCTAACTGCATCTAGATTTGATGCTATAAATTTTTTATTGTATTGATGCTTTGATCAGTGATAGTAATTATTTTAGCTTACATGCATAGTAGCTTCCTATATGTTTTTTACTATGAAGAAAATAACCATTTTCTCTATAATATATTGGGTTCGATAATGACTAGTGTTCATTATCCTATGTGGTAGATGTTTTTATCATCAGATTTCCTTCTTTGTAATTGTTACAAAAGCTTTCCCACTAGATTGTGCTTGGTAAATGTGAATATAGAATTATAGACTAGACATTCATTTTTTTTATGTAATTATCTTTGTACATTGATATCTTTTGAAGGATTATCCTGCAGTTCTTAATTGTCATATTTGTGGCAGCTGGGTTCATTTTAAGATGATGTATTTCCTCTGCAATATATTCTTTTTATAATTTCATGCATTTGCCTATGAAATTGTGTTTTAAAAGCCCCTTTGACAATTTTATTTATTCAACATTTTAGATAGTAATACCCCACGGCGAACCAGTTACTGTTGAAACATTTTTGGCATGGAGAGAAAGATTTGAAGCAGAACTTGCACTGGAACGAGCCAAGTAAGCTCCTTTTAGTTTTTTAAATCTCTTCATATCTACAGTTTTGAAAGACAGGTTTTCTGTAGACTGATCAATCTTCTTCCCAAGTCCACGTGGATGACATCTGATTTGTGATTATCTGTGGGGTTAGAGGTTTTAAACGTATGTATCATGTATAGCAGGAAGAAGATGGGGAAGTATAATGGGGTTGGGAGGATTGTAATTTTGAAATCTAGCATTATAAATATCATAGCAGAGTGAAGAGTTAGTCAATCTATTACCCAAGTTCTTTCTTCCTAAGTTCTAACAATAAACTACTAATAATTTGCTGCAACTACTCTCCTTTTAATGCCAAAACAATTTGTTCTAATTTCAGGCTAATGCCCGAATCTGCACTCACAGTCCCTAAGGAAAAGAAGCTCAGCGGTAGACAATGGTTTGAAAGTGGAAGAGCGGTACCTTCTTTTCCTTAGTATTCTTATTCCTATCTCGGTGTCCTAAATTAATATTTTTGTGTTAAACGTTCTAAAACTCAAGAGAATTTGGTACTTTCTAATAAAATAAACCATTAACCTGAAATTTGTTTATATTTAATTAAAAGGAAACCAAAACTTGGAATTGATAATGTCTGAGAAAAGGTCCATGACCAAAAATTCGTCGGTAAATGGTGCGTCCTAAAAGAAAGAATTGAGATAATTATAACGTAGGTTGAGTTGTAAAATTTATCACTGGTGGCCCCGTTACCTCTTATTCACTTCATACAAAATTTAACCACAGTAGTGGTTAATACATCCTGGTTGTTGAAGATAATCATCAAAGGTTCCTTGTTAATGAATCTTGCTTAAAATAATGAATAACATAAATAATTCTCTTAAAATTCCATTAGCCATCACACTTGGTTAATGGATCCTGTTTCTTAAAATTTAAGTCCTATTATAAATCTCTTAAATTTTATGAACATATATAAATATACCAGCTTCTTTTGTTCATTCACAGAAAGGTGTGGCTGCTGTCAACGAGGAATCTGATGTGGAGGATGAGGAAGATATTGACTTTGATGAAGATGATTTTGAAGGTACACTTCTCTTTCTTTCTGTCTTCATAACACACACCTGCTGTTTCTTTGAAAAAAAATCCTCTAATTTTTTGTATATGTTCGATGTTTGTCATGGCAGATGATGAAGAAGAGGATATGCTTGAGCATTATCTGGCTGAAAAATCTGATTCATCCGCACATTCTTCCAGGAGAGCTAGTTAAATTGAATATGCTACATATCAGGCAGAGTTTTGCAGTATGCATATCTGACAGAGTTTTACAGGTTGCCTCACTTTGAGGGAGAGGGAGTTTCTGCTATACTTCTAGGAGTGGATGATTTGGTTTATGACATTATCAGGTACAATGCAGAAGTGTTTGATGTGTGATATTGTATTTCACTTGAACACCGTTTCATATAAAAGAAATATTTTTTGTTTGCATTATCATCCTTGAATTGTATGAAATCAGTATCTTTTGGATAAACTACTTTATAACTCAGTTTGAAGTAGAAGAAATAAGATGAATTTGTTTCAATGTGAATATGTGTAAATTTTGTTTTATTTTTTTTGTCCTTACGGCTATGGTTATATATTATGAATGAAATACGAACTTCATGACCAGTTTGGTCGGCTGAAATTGTTCATTGGAGTAAGAAAAAATAATTGGAATTCCATTTTATTTTTAACCACATGAAAATGAGAATTTCTACCATGCCCACAGTAGCTCTAGGTTATTACTACATTTAATGTAACTTATAAATGTGTAACAACTATTGAACCATATTTAGTTATATTTTTTAAGGACTAGATTCTCTGCAGTTTAATTATACGAACTTCTTTGCAAGGGATTGATTGGTCCATGGTGGGTGACTGTTTCACTAGCTTTGTAAATTGAACCCCCCTTTACCCCTTTTCTGTAATAACTTCCAAAGTGCAAGCCCACAGGGGATAGGTAGTTTTTCCAAAAAATTTTGATTCATTGACAGTCCAAACATTGGTATATTGTCACATATTTTTTAACAATCTATCGATCTCTTATTTCTCCTTTCTTTCTGTAAGTGTCTATATATTGTCAATGAATCATTTTTCTGTTCCAAATATTGAGCTTACAAGTCTGCCCAGCGAGTTCCATTATAATATGGGTTTCGAAGTAACGATGTTTGAAGTTTAGGCAAAAAGTAATTTGATGTTATTGTAACAATGAATTATATTTTGATTTGAGTACAATATCAAATCTTATTCTATCTAATTCAACATTTACAGTTTGGATTGGATTAATTATTCTATTTTTGGTTTATATTTTTCAGGGGCTACAAATATTAAAGAAAATACCAATTGCATTATAAATAAAACAATCAGATTTATTCATGTAGTAAATATCTCATCATATTTTGAAACATGATTTATATTACAAATTACTAGTTAAAGTAATATAAATTTATATAAAAGAAAGTTTAGGTTTAAACTTGTAATCATCGTAAAAGAAAAATACTATAAAAAAATGTTTAAGACTTATTCTTAAAGTAAATTGGTGCCTTTCAGAAGCATATACACATGGAAAGAAGCAAGGAAAAAAAAATCTCGAACATGATGAGTAAACAAATAGAAAGAAAATTTTGCCAAATAAAAAAAGGGGAAGGTGTTGTTAAGTGGCTATATGATTTACACGGATATAAGAGATGGAGAAGACAAACTTGCTCTATGCGTTTGCTATGTCTGCAGGGTTCGACTTTTTCTGTTATGCATTGTGAAACATGTCTTGGAAAAGTTACCCACAATACTGGCCAGAAAGACGAGATTTTCTTATTGTTTTAACTAATTTGTTTTTAAAATTTTCTTTCAATTTTTTATACTCTACTTCGGATAATTTCTCGCAACGAATTATCTAATGCATTTTTTAAACATACTTTATCATTGATTAAAATTTATTGAAAACTGCAAAATAAACTACAACATCAAGAGAATCACTAAAGAATAAGCGAAACCCGTAAAAATGCGATTTTCAATAAATTTTAGTTAATATTAATGTGGTTCAAAGAAAGTGTTACATAGTGTATTGCTAGTAATACTTATTTTTTAAGATTATTAAATAGGTTAACGAAGTAGAGAACATGAAAGTATAAACAAAAATGTTCGTAAAGTGAATTGAAATCGGTAAGTTCTAGAAACTAGGTTAGAAGATTGAGTGCCTTTTGCAAGTCTTTAAATCAATGAATGGTCTTTTTTAAATGAAAAGGAAATAGTAAATAATTATACTGCAAATATACCAGCCAAATAATTATTCTAAATAATATGAATACATCCAATGACCTTAAAAACTTACCAGCCCCACACTGAATCTATGGTAAGGTATTTAATTGGTCACACTTTAAGTTCAAAATAGAAAAATGTCTGGAAGAAAGCTTTGAAATACATATTAGAAATATAATTAATTAAGAATCAGTTACTAACTAATTATATATACTTTACATTGTACAATGTGTATAAACAAAACTTGATGTAACCAATCAATCAAACTCAATTGACTGATTTTCTCACTTTAATTTCAATTTTCAACGCTAAGCTTTTATTTCAAATCTCAGTATCCAAATATTTCTCAAGTTTGGAACAAGCATCAAGCCGGATTTAAATAGCCAAGGACAATTTCTCCTTTTTCTTGGCAATAATAAAGATGCATTTTCTGTTAAACTAAACTTTGTTCTCTAAATACCTTTTCTTTTCTAAGTCTAATTTTTCTTACATGTGATTACATATTTTACAAGGAAACATGCTTTGGCAATAGTAGGTCACCTATCATAGACAACTTGACACTAGCATCAGCAATGATTTGAACCATTCCATGAATGCAGATTTCCAACCATAGTGCTAATTGCAAACATCAGTATTGGATGCATTTAAAACTTTGCAATATGAACTTCTATATAGAACCTTGATCAGTCATGGCTTGCGCAATGGTTAGAAAGGCAGAAATGACTGCTCCATGGACCAGAGCCCTGGCATAACAAGCATATAATAAACATTAACTAGGGCAGCATATTTAAAAGAAAGATATCTCAAGATGAATGATCGTTCAAACAAATCCATTGCAAGAATCTACAGTTGCCATTACAATTTCATGTTATACACAAATGCATTTTTCTTTTTTGGATAAAAGGTACAAGGATAGTTAATATTAAATTTATGAGAAAAGGTACAAGAATGGTCAATTCTTGAAATGTGATTTATATATTTGTTAGACTATTTCGTCTAATAAATTAGTTTTAAGTTGAAATCCGACGGTTAATATAGTCCTTTTAAGTTTTTTTTTTCTTTCATTTTATAATAGAAAAACATTATATCTCATACATGATATATCTTGTTCAATGAAGAAAACTTGGTCAAGATAGATCTTGTAGCTAATGTGTCTTGAAAGAAAATAAAAGTGTGATTTTCTTTGCAATTGCTCATACTACTCAATGCTCAGAATATTAAGATAGAGCTTCATATAGGAAAATCATATATTTTTTTATATTACAGGAAGAGAGCAAATTGAAAGAGGGTGAAGAGGAGAAAATAAATTAGACGGAGAGTATTATTTTTGGAAAGTAAAGCATAGAAGGGTAGCAGCTTTCATCATTGTTATTATGTTACTAGAGAAAGTACTTACTCAGGACTTTCTTTTTGATAACCAAAATCAGTTGCAGCTTTGATAGCTCTCTGATAAGTCTGTTTCATTGCTTCCTGCCCAAAGAAACAGCAAATTAGAAGATGAGTTGGTATAAAACAAGTACGTGGCTCATGCTCACTAAAGTGTGAAAGAAAAACATAGATAACTCAATTTCCACTTAATCTATCTGTCAAATTTAATCTGGCACCAGTCATAACGCCCAGCCCAAAAACAAAAACAGAAAACGACAAATACATGCACACACATACATCATAATGTATTCCTTTACACATAATAAACATAACTGAGTTCAAATAGCGTGGAAGAATGAGCTAAATTCAGTTCGAATAGGAAGACTAAATCAGAGCATTGCATACCAACATAGATAATATCAAACCTTGCAACCATTTACTATTCTTAGAAGGCAAAAAATATGATTTGTAAAAGCAATTGATTTCACAAAACTACCTGCAATTTAGATTCAAAGTCCTCCGGTGACCAGTGCATCAAACTGCATTCATGATTCAGTTCAAGTTCTCCAGCAACAACCTGCAGGCAAGAAAAACAGATAATTAAAGAAATGTCCATCCAAATGTGTTGTCTAATGTTGATAAAATTGAATTTGCAATATGTTAATCAGAAGATCAATTAAATGATAACCAATCTGACAAGCTTGCGATCAGTGTTCCAATTTGATGTTTTATAGTTAAATGGTTAATGTTAATAGTTATTCAAGCACAGCTTAACTAGAGGCTCTAATAATTCTATAGAGTTGTTCATGTAATTGCATATAGCATTCCACTAGGGGGTCAAAATACAGAGACACCAATGGACTGCTTTGCTTGCTAACTCAACTGATTACATAGTTGGTAGTCAATTAAATCATATTTAAATGAGCCTTCAGGTTAATGATGGTCTTAGTTTAGCAAGAACAAAAGTGTGGGAAAGAACCTCAGTATTTTACGGGCTGAAGAAAGTCAGATGTACACAAAATCTCCATCATGGAAAGAGAGGCTGTATCCTTGACTAGAACCAATGAACATCAGTCATACAATAAAAAACTTATCCTTGAGCCAATACTCATGTTCATCAATTGAATAAGCACCTGCTAAATATTCGCATCTAATGAAGGTTTACTAAACAATTAATACTATGCCGTAAATTTTGGTGGAAATTGAAGTGAAAAAGATGTTAAGTTTCTCACACAAGGACCCAACAGTAGAAAACTGTTCCATCTCCTTTCCTGTTTCTCTGTCTCATTGCCTAGTGATGAGATGACTAATAAACAAAATATAAAACAGAACTAACTTGGCATCAACATTCTCAATTAAGGAGGATAAAGTTAGCATTTTCATCATGACCGTGTTCAAAACTAAAATGGTCGTACACCATGACCACTATGATCATCAATGTAGCCGTTGTTTTGGTTAAGGTAGGAATATGTATGCTATAATTTCAAACTCACCCCTCCAGCACCAGCAGCCATTGCAGGAGCAATGAGAACACTAGCTTTTCTGAAAATCTGAACTGCCTCAGGAGTACAAGGCATGTTTGAACCTGTGATTCAAATTGAACAAGTAGCTTGCATTAGTATATAGGGGGGGGGTAAGTTGGAACTTAGAAGAACAACTACCTTCAACTAGTATACGACAACCAGAATTAACCAAATTAATGGCATCAGATTGATCAATTTCATTATGTGAAGCACAAGCAAATGCAACATCACACCTTTCATTCCACGGTTTTGCTTCATCATAATATTTGGACCGAGCATAGGTTTTCGAATAGTCTCTACATATTGTCAATTTATAAACAAGAACAGTCAAATTATACATAGTAGCAAGCATAAAGCATAAACAGACAACAGAAATGATACAAACCGCAAACTTCTTTGCTGAGCTTTGATGTCCCTCAGAAATGATATTTTCATGTAGTCAAATCCATCCTCATCAACCAAATATCCTCTGGAATCTGACAAATACCTTTGTTAAAAAAATACTCCTTCACCATGATAGATGAAGGTATCCAAATGATATGAGAACCCTAGATTTAATAACTACAAGTCTTAAACGATGATCTATATAAAGATGAAAACTTACGAATAACAAAGCACAAATTTTCATTCTTGCTAGAATAAAAGAATAGACGCAGCATCTTAGAAGATGCAGTAACCCCATTATATTAAAATCATAAAAATACAAAATTACCTGATACTGAAATGGGAAGAGCACCGTAAGCAATTAGCTTGTCTAAAACATGCATTGCAATCTTTCCGGAGCCACTCACAACACATCTACAGGAAATTATAAATTAGAAGAGTATTCCAGGATCACAAATGAGTAGAAACCAATTTAGGAAGCAACAAATTTCACACTAGTAGATAATTGTCTTAAGAAAAATCTATTAAGTTATCAAAGTAAATAATTGAAAATGAGAGTTTCAAGTTTCTAACGTTAATGGAATTTTTAACTCAAGGAACGAAGACTAAAAAATTGAAAATAAAAGATTTAAATCCTCATAGGGATACTTAAATATAACAACAAAGGTTCAAGAAGGTAACACCAATAAAGAATGAGTCGATAGCAACAATACTTATGAAATGGTCTAAATTAAATAGAAACCTTAATCCTTTAAGTTCTTTATTCATGTCAGCAAGCATGAGCTGGGCAAAGAAAACCTACAGAAGAATAACAAACTTGTTAAAAATTTAATAACTTGGAACTAGAGATGCAGAAAATTTTTTTATGATATCTTCTTGGCTAGACTGGACTTCTATGTTACATGCTCTTTGCTCTGAAACGAAGAGTTGCCTCATATGAGATTTTAGTCAATTATGGTTAAAGATTCTCTTATTTTTTATTGAACAAGGATATGCATAAGAAATTGATAGGATCTGCTGTAAAAATTTATCTAATACAGAGATACCAAAAGAAGGGATAGGAAATGAAAGGGTAACAAATGGAGCTCATTTCATAATCACTCCAATTTTCATATCCCACCATACATCCAAAGAGTAAGAATTAAAAATTGAAATTACCAGTCCATAGCCAGTAGCTTCAGGTCGAAGACTGGAGCCAGACCAAAATATTCTTGGCCCTGTAAAACTTCCCTGCATAAGTAAGGTATACATATGAAAAATACCCAACAAAAAAAATGTTTTCCTTTCTACCACAGATGTCAATATTTGTAACAGTCAAAAGTCAAAGTCTTAAGCACACAAGCTTATAACAACAAAAGTCTAGGAACAAAATAAAGAGCAGTCATGTGGTTGGTCAAGACTCAAGCTAGAACTTAAAAGTTAAAAAGAAAAAAAAAAAAGACACGACAATAAAATGAAGGGCATGTTATCTCATGGATGGAGATAGAAAACAGAACAAATGGGCAGAACAAGGTGTCAGTTCATGTGAGAAGAGAAGTCCCACATTAAGGAAATTTTACTTTGATGCTTACTTTTCCAGGTATAAAAGGAGCACAGTGTTTTCCTTGTATATCACCCCAGAATCACTTTCTTTTCTTTTTCATTACTGTAGTGTTTGAGAGAAAAATTAATTCTTCCTTTATTTCCAAGAGAGGTTGTTATTGTTTCTTCCTTGGATTTAGAGAGAGAGTGGTTGTAATTTCTTTTTTTTAGTGAAATTACATTATTGTCTATATTTTGCTCATCTTTTATTTTAGCTGTGAGTTCTTATGCTATTGTCTTATACCCAAGAGTGGTATTAGAGTCACTTGGTTGTGATATTATTCTGCTACTAAAGTCGTTAGAATAGTGTTGGAGAAAATTCTTTGCTCTGTGGTTGCAGTTAATCTGATCTTCCCGTAAGAAAGAGTTATTCTTGTTATTGAATATAGTGTGGTAGTGCAAAAGTGCATGTCTAGAAAAGTTCTGACAAGAAAAGACTTGATATTTAAGTGTGTCCATTAGTGACCCACCCTTTTTCTTGAGAACTTATATTTTATACTGGATCACAGTCTACCGTTGTTCTAGTAGGCAATACTATTCATAATAAGATTTGCATAAGCCGGTTTAAAACCATGACAAAAAAATATGAGATAGAGAAGTTCAACGATCTCGTCATGGAAATTGAAGATGAAGACAATTGTATAAATGCAATTGAGGAAAAACATGTGGGAATCATGGATCAACGGTGGAAAGAAATTAATGACAATACTATTGTTCATTTGCACTTAGCAATGGTAGATGCGATTTTATCCAATGTTGAGAAAAAGAATACTACGAAGGAGATTTGGGATACCCTCATCAAATTATGAGGTGAAGTCACTTCACACAAGAATATTCTTGAAGAGAAAATTCTATACTCTTCGAATGAATGGGTCCACATCAACAATCTAAATACCTTATTTGCTTAATTATCAACGACAAATCTCAACATAGTTGAAAATGAGTGTGCAAAGCTTCTATATCAGAGTTTACTTGTTTAGTATGATCAACTCATTATCAATATTACAAATAATAATATTGATGGACGTTTACACTTTGAAGATGTTGTCAGAGCTATTCTTGAAAAAGAATCCAGGCGAATGAATAAGGTAGAAAGTTTCAAACAAGTAGAGAAGGTGCTATTATTTCTTCCTTGGATTTAGAGAGAGAAGGATTGTAATTTCTTTAGTGAAATTACATTATTATCTATTGTCGGTGTTTTACTCATCTTTTATTTTAGCTGAGTTTGTATACTATTATCAGATATCCAATAGTTCACTAGAAAGACAAAAACAACACTAGAACTGACATCAGAATTGAACATGTCTTCCACAAATCAAGGTGCTCCTTGCCAACAATGCTATTAGGTCTCATGTTTGTTTTGAACTTCTCACAGTAGAAACATAGTTTCTTATAAAAAAAATCTATTCTTCAAAATAAAATGCCAAAAAATAAAAACAAAAAATAGGACTAGTGTCCCACAAGAACAAGGGTAGTGCAAGAATTTTCCTTATGTCAACAATAGAAGGCAAAATGAACATAAATTTCTTGGAAGGCTGCAATCATAGGTGTGACACTTACTAGGCAACTAGATGAAAATGCTTGACTATAGGTTTAGATAGCAGTTGGAGGCTACTTTGCACTGCTACATGACTATGTGCACTGTAGGGAGCTATTAACAGCTATGGTGTAGTTAGTTACATGAATCAAACAATGCCATAATGTTGTATCATAAATCATGCCTATAAATAATGCTTCTTGATGGTTTTGACCACAAGTTTTTCTTACTCTCCCTTTGCCACTAGTGATTAGGCTATTCTCCATCATATCTACTCTCCTAACTAGGGCTTTTGTAGGTCTTCTCCGCATATCCCCAACCCTAACCATAAGGATTTCAACAGATTCTCTAAAGCATGGGGAAAAATAAGGGGAAAAAAATGAAACAGATCTAAATCATTGTACTTCAAAAGAGATTAGCTAACAACTAAAAGAGTAGCAAAATTACAAATATGTAGACAATAATGCTTACTCTAGGTTTGCAAACGTAAGATGCATGTCTTTGAGTTTGTTCTACCTATTCATTTTCCCATGGGATTTATTCTATTGACATTTTACATAAATGCATCAAGCAATTCAGATGTGAGGGATAAACATACAGGGGAAAGAAAAAACGTAAAATATTTATTTCCAGCAAATAGTTTGTTAGGGTGTGACAGTGTATGCATTACCTGAAAATGACCAGCTAGACGTCTATACTGTCCAAAAAGATACCCCATTTCTCGAGTACCAACACCCATTTCCTCTGATGGAAGGTCCTAATAGACATTCATCACAAGAATATACATTAAATAGGCCTTGGACACGACTTGGTTAAAAGATATAGAAAAAGAATATGCTTTCAGTTACCTTGTCAGGCCCCAGGTAGCGATACATCTCACTCATGAAACTTTGGCAAAATCTCATAATCTGCCAACTTATGAAAGTAACATTTAGTAATTATAAAACTAATGGAGATTGAATTGAATAAATTGAAAATTCACCTCATTATCACTTTTTCCCTTTGGATCAAAGTCACTTCCACCTGCGGCTCCTCCTAATTTGTACGGTGATAAGGCATTCTTTAAAGTCTGCAGAGGAGGTTGTGTTGTATAAACTATAAAGTGGACCAACACAGAAATGCCTCGCAGAATCTAGATTCTTAACTTTTGCTAATATGTTAATCGCAGTATATTTGTCAAATATGAAAAATAAGAAAAAGGCTTAGAGATATACACCGTTACTCCAACAAACTCTAGACCTTACTATGAGTACAATTAGTATTTTGAATGGATGCAAGCTTTCTGTCGCAATCATTATATCTCCTTTCATTAAGTACATAGACCACACAAGATCCACCTTAGAAATATTTCAAAGATCTTGTTAATCTTTATAACCGGAAATATTTTAGAGGCATGGCATTTAGTATTGATTATCACATTTTTAATTTACAGCCTCGAATCATATTAGAAAGATTTGAAATTTGAAGGTTTGCTTATCAATTGCACATAAACAGCATATGCACATGTGTAGTAAAAACACATTCGTAGAAATCAAACACATGCATCCTATGTTAGTATAATAATAGGTACCAAGAAATCTTAGACATCTAAGATATCAACGTCCCAAAAGCCACCCTATGAGAGTATTTAAAAGAACTCCAACACCGACCCTGCTCCCTATGTATTCCATTGTATACTCTTGCCATCTTTTTACTATCATTCTGACATTTATTCTCTCTCTTTCACTCTTATTGTTTTTCTCCAACACCCTTCATTTATATACGGACAAGTGCATATGCAAGCAGTCAGGTCTGCTTATTTATCCTCTCATTTTTTTTTATATGCTTGTTCTCCATTTAAAATCAGAAAATCAGACTACTACTACAGCCCTAACAGTGACATCACATAAAGTTAAAAAAATAATAACTAAAGAAAAAGGTGGGTTCTACTATGGTGATGAAATGTATAAAGTGTTTAATATACAGCGCAAATGTAAGGGATTAAGGTTTACTTAGATTCCCCCCACCCTGTACGCCCCAAAAAATGGAAGAAAATCTTTTACACATGATGTGCATTCTTGTTGACAAATAGCTTAAAGGATTAAAAAAAAAGAACTATAGGCTTCCAATTCATGGAAAAAAATGTCATGGCATTACATCAGGCTTAATTATGCAAGATTTAAGTCATTACCTGTAAGAAATAATGTATGAATACCAAAAATACTCATAATACCTGTTCAAAACCAAGGAACTTGGCAATACTTAAATTCATTGATGGATGAAAACGAATACCACCCCTACATGGACCCATTGACTGGTTAAATTGTACCCTAAAGCCCCGATTTACATGTGTCTCACCCCTATCATCCACCCATGAAACTCGAAAAACAATCATTCGTTCAGGTTCCAACAAGCGCTCCATGATGTTAACATAACTGAAACATGAGAATATTGGTGAGATGCATCCAATACTAAAGCATTGGCTTTGTCATTTGTGTATAAACAAATATAAAATTATAGCCATTTAAATAAAATAAAACACACCGAGAATTTTTGGCTATGACTCTTTCAAGGGCTTGAACTGCCTCCTGGACTGCCTGAATGAATTCAACCTCATGAGGGTCCCTTTTTAGCGTAGCTTCAAGTATTGATCCCACTGTTTTTGATTCAATTATAGAATTGTCAGACAATACCCAAAAACAAAAGCATCTTTATAAGAAAGAAGACAACTTCTTATCAACTCAACATATTATTTAGTGTGTAGATAACCAAAATATATTCATTTCAAGAAATTGAATATATCAATTGTAAAATATAAATTCTATCATACGGAACAACAGAAATAAACTGAAATTTTCCATAGTATTGACAATCTGAAGCTTGCCTGTTCTGTATCAAGAAAGGATAGAAAAAAACTCAAATAAGAACTGAAAGTATCTTTATTATTTACATAGTCAGGTCTGAGATTAAGGACCAGATCCAGAGAATATAGCACTGTTTAAGTATAAAGGAGGAACAAAACAGTAAAAGAAACTCTCAAGAACTCCAAGAGGCCTAAACTCTCCCAAGGGTCGAAATTCAACTAAAATTCCAGACTTAGAGTTTTAGAGAAACACAGAATGAAAACTTCTGTATTTAGAATGAAAAATACACTTGCAGAGATGATATACACATATATAGTACATAAGGGGAACAGATTTTTTAGCTAACTGTAATTAACTATAAGTCACTTACAGACTACAACTGTAATACTAACAGAACATTTATGAATGTTCAGAGTAAAACTCAACTCTAATACAATCTATTCTCCTCCTTATTATACGACTACTTTTTTATCACGTTTGTTCACCATTCATCTCCCAATTTCCGCCCTTTTTGCACTTCCCACGCATACTTTAAATACAAAGGGCCTATAAAGGCCCGTTAAGATGCACCTTGAAACTAAAAATAACATTAAAATTTTGAAATTTAGGAGAAAAATAACTACAAAATAATAAGAGAAAATGAAAGAAACGATAGAGAAAGAATCTGGACGTCTATTCTGTTTCTAGTACATAATGAATAAACCCCGTTATCTAAGTGCATCTCTGAATATAGGGAAACTGTGTATGACATACTGTTGCAACTCAATTAGTTCAGTTAAAACAGAATAATTGATCCACCGACTAACTAAGCAGTGAAACTGATCTGCTGGTTGCTTCTCTTAACTAACAAAATGAGTGTACATATGCTGTGTTTTAAAAGCTAACAATATAATGGCAACAATATACTACTCCGGGATACAAATAGCATACAACTACAGTATACAGATACTATAGTAAAAGAAAATGTCAAATAAATTAATATTATATTATTCAGGACAAAAGTAGAAAGCAAGCATTTGAAATTGAAAGTGTGCATGGAAACTAAACTTTTGCAAAGAAACCATAAAATCAATGGAGGGAACAAATAAAAATCGTAGTGCCGTAGAATGCTGTCAAATCAGGTAGTAATTTAATCTCTAAAAGAAGCAGTATAGTTCACAAATATTGTCAGATTTATCTAATAGCACAATGTTTGCACTTCATACAACTAAAGATCATTTGAGTGTTAAATGCATCAGTGAAGTAGAATCCTATTATCCAATAAAATTGATCAAATGCATCTTTCGTAAAACTTCAACATAACTAACAAAATATCTATTAAGAACTTATGACCACAAGGTAAAATAAATTGGGAAAGAGCAAAGCGTGTGTTATAATTCAACTAATAGAAAACACAGTATACAACCATCAACATTTTCATAGAAAGTGCTCAAAATATTATCTGCTCATGCCCATTAATCTAGCATGCTGAGATGCACAACCTTTCACATAAACAGGTTTGTCAACCACAATTTTATCTTTGGAGGCCATTTGAAGACGAAGAGCCTCTTTGTGAAGCAAACTATTATTGTGTTCTTCCAGGGCACTCATTTGCATATTACGACTGCCCTCATTCCCATAAGGATTTCTTCTATGCTTCCTGCCATACTCCCTGCAGACAGAGCAGAAAATCCTAGGTGTCCCATCCTTCGTGTCAACATAAGCCCATTTATAGGTGTCTGCCCATTCTTCTCTCCATCTTTTAACAACCTTTTTCTTCCTTTTCACCTGTTGGTTCTTGGACATATCTTGAGCATCATTAGAAAGCTGAGAAACCATCCCCATCTGCTTGCTCTCACCATGTTCCTCTGCGGAAGATTCCCGCATTGGGGCTCCAATTAGAGTAGCGTTACCAAATGAAGTGTCATCATCCCCAGGCCCAATTTCTAAATCAATCTCCTCACCAAGCTCTCTCACAACCAAGTTATGTCTCTGGCTTTGCTGAATCAAAGCCATATCATCCATTACAGAATTCATCCCTTTTACTCCACTGGTCGGTAACAGCATTCAGCATGACAGCCCTCTCTGAAATTTAAATGATTTGCTTTCTGCCAAAACAAATAGATCAAATCACCGATTTTCCTATTTTAGAGTTAATGGAAACTACAAACAAAACTCATCCACAAGATAAACACATGTCTGAATTGGTTGGCTCAATTGAGTTGGACTAGACACAGACACCATAAACTAACATACCACTCGCACAGACATCAAAATAGTGGCACTGTCTAGGCCAGTTTTCAGTTCTTTAAAAAAACGATTAACAAAAATCTCAAACATGAACATCATTTGTAGTACCCGTACAACATTTCAATTGAACAAACTCCCTCAAAATTTCCCTCAACCTCATTTTAGCCAGCACCCATCTGAACTGACAATCAATTAAACCCCAAGGCATAGCATAAACCTCAGAATCCTCATAATTACAAAAGGCCAGCGTCCACAAACTCCCCACGTGATAAAGAATAAAAAATGGATTTTGGCCAACAACCCACAAATGATAATTAAATTTGCAGAAATACCCAGAAGTTTGAATTTGACCGCTGAGCTCAAATACCTTAAGAAACTAAACGAAAGTGATAAACTTGGAAAATGGAGGTTTTGAGCATCTCGTGGTTGGAGTGAGATCAAGGAGGAAACTTTAATTCGAAATTGAGGTTAGAGAGTGGAGTGTGATGGTGGGTGGAACAAAAACATAGTTGGGGAGTTTAATGATTGTTTCCGGGACTGTTTGTTTTGTTAGGTATTGCAGAAATCGAAGAAAGTGGTGGGAGTAAAGTGTGACGAGGATGTATACTTTTTTCAGAAATATTTTTTAGGGAAACAAATTTCATATATTTTTTCAGATTAATTAAATTTTCAATTTTTATTTATCATACAGAAAGCTTTATCATTTAAAAGAAATTGTGTTATCTTCAAAATAAGAAAATATTTTTTCCTCGACAAAGATACAGTCTTTTTAAAGTGTAATGAAAAAAAATTCATCATTCCGGAGTTTTCAAAAATAAATTGTAGGTTAGTTATTTTTAGTTAAAAATATTATTTTTACAAAAAATGTAAATGAAAATCTTCGATTTCGCTTTTTAAAATGGTAGCATTACTAGGTCGCTGTGGACTAAGTATTGTATTCTATAAAATGAAAGGTTCCTATTTTAATTTTAATGAAAGAAATGATTGAAAATGATTGTCAAGTTATTTATTGGTATGACTCATTAATGTCTAAAAACACGATATTTTCATGATAATTAAATAGAAATCTTACTAATAACACGTTTTAAAAAAAACATTTAATTTTGATAAGATACAGTCTTAGGAAGAAATCTAGCACATTATTTTTAATTCAGTCTCTTTCATTAATTAAAATCTATTGAAAATGGAGAAATATTCTTTAAATAAAGTGTGACATCTATAAAAATTTATGATTTTCAATAAGTTAAAAAAATTATCTTGATAACATAAGATATAATTAAATTGTTTTAAAAGAATTAAATTTAAGAAATGTAAATTTTATTTGTTACATTATAATTTTTAACATAATTAAATTCACTATGAAAGTCGAAAAACTAATAAAATATAAATATTGAAGTTAGACACAAATAATTAATTAACATATTGAATTCAATGTCAAATTGTTCATATAGTCCAAGTTTAATTTTTAAGAGAAATCAAGCTTTACTTAGTTCCGGACAAGTTACCCACTTCTTATGAACTACCTCTCTTGCAATGTCCACTTTGCAATGGTAATCTTTCACCGTATAATGTGTATAAATATAGCAGGTGCTTCATCACCCTTCACATTTCGATCAATCTCAACTGACTGATTTTCTCACATTGGCAGGAAGACTTGTAAACAACAAAACATATTCAATTTCAATGCTAACCTTTTATTTATAATCTCAAGTTCGGAACAAGCATCGAGCTGAGTTTAATAAAGCCAAGGACAATTTCTCCTTTTTCTTGGCAATAATAAAAATGTCTCTTCTGTTGTCAAACTAAAAATTATCCTCTAAATATCTTTCTTTTCTAAGTTTAAATATTCTTATATTACATATTTTACAAGGAAATATGCTTTGGTAATAGTGTCATCCTATCATTGACAATTTGACACTAGCATCAGCCATGATTTGGACTATTCAGTGAATGCAGATTTCCAACCACGGTGCTAAATGGTTAAGATCAGTATTTGGATGCATTCAAAACTTTGCAATATGAACTTCTTCTATACAGAGCCTTGATCAGTCATGGCTTGAGCAATGGTTAGAAAGGCAGAGATGACTGCTCCATGCACCAGAGCCCTGATATAACAGGCACAAAAATATCAAAAGGGTTGAGTAAAGACATTTGAAGATGAATGATCATTCAAACAAATCCATTGCAAGGAAACTACACACATGAGAATCTACAGTTGTCATTAAATATTCCATTTTGTTTTTTTTGGATAGAAGTGTAATACAAGGATGGCTACTATAGGAGGTGCTCTAAGTTGTTTTTTAATGGAAAACTATAACATCTCACAAATTCACCACAAATGTTATTTTGTTCGTTGAAAAATAAACTTGGTTAGAGAAATGTTAACAATGCATTCTCCTAGCACACTTTTTAATAAATTTTTCCGTACTATTTATTGAAAATTACAAATTCTAGGTTTTACTTCTCATTTAATGAATTTAGAATAATGGTATTCATCCTCATAGCCAAAATCAAGATGAATTACAGAATTGTCTAAATTGAATAGTTTTCAATAAATTTTAACCAATAGAGTGTAGGTTAGAAAGAGCGCATTCGAGAGTTTGTTACTAATATTTCTTACTTGATCTTGTAGGTGATGAGTCTTGTAAGAAAATAAATGTGTGTTTCTCTTTGCAATTGCTCATATGAATCAGTCATGTTCCCTATAATTCTTCTAAATCTGCTGCTAAGAATATCGAGACAGTTGTAGGAGGACGGCAAATTGAAAGAGGGAGAACTAATCATTATTAGTAGCTTTCATCATTGTTGTAACGTTAATGAAGAAAGCACTTACTCAGGACTTTCTTTTTGATAACCAAAATCAGTTGCAGCTTTGATGGCTCTCTGATAAGTCTGTTTCATTGCTTCCTGCCCAAAGAAACAAGAAAATTTGAACACAGAAGTTGATCTAAAGCTGTTTGTAGTTTACAGATTTTAGATTTCAACTTAAAACCAATCAGTATTAAGTGATTAAAAATTGAGGTAAACAATGTAGAACTTTCCAACACCAGACAAACTTATTAGAATAGATAGTATACCAAGATCAGTTATAAGTTTTAAAATCATGGTAGATTTCAACTTAAAACCAATTAATATTAAACAACGTTACCCAACAAATAAGCAATGTGAGACTTCCCAACAATGAATACTAAAGTGTGAAAGTAACTAGACATGAGTAACTAAAGAAAAACGTTATGATGTGTTTGCTCAAAAGAGAGCAATTGATTTCACCAAACTACCTGCAATTTGGATTCAAAGTCCTCTGGTGACCAGTGCATCAAACTGCACTCATGATTAAGTTCAAGTTCTCCAGCCACAACCTGCAAGCAAGTTAGCATATGGAGAACAGAAGAATTAAAAAAGGTCCACCCAAATGTCATGTTTAATGTTGATGTTGATATTGAATCTGCCATCAATTGAAAATAAAATTAATTAAATTATGTTTAACCAATCCTGATAAACTTATGATCACAGTTACAATTTGATGTTTTATATGGCGAAATGATAAATGCAAAAAATGAGCCTATCTCGACATGGCTTAACAAGAGATTGTGATAGTAACCATAAGTAGATCACACCATAGAGACATAAATAGGGTGCTTTGTGATGCTAACCCAATGGGTTATATAAATTTTAGTTGATTACATCATAATCAATTGAAACCTTCAGGTTAATGATTATTAGTTTAACAAAACCAGAAGTGTGTGAGTGCACCTCACCATTGTAGGTTCTTAAGAAAGTCAAATGAACACAAATTCTCTCTTGTGGACGGAGAGGCTGTTTCCATGACAAACCAATGACCATCTAAGACAAGAAAATTATCATTGAGTCATTGAACCAAGCCTTGCGCTCTCCAATTTAACAAGCAACCACTAAATATTTGAATCTAATGAAAGTTTAATAGGGGGAAGTATTTATTAAACAATTAATATGCCTGACATTTGGGGAGAAATCAAAGTGAAGGAAAAAGGTGTTAAATTCATCACACAGACCCAGCATTTGGAAAATACTCCATCCCTTTCCTGTTTCTCTACATCTCCAAGTCAACTGATGCCTAATAAACAAAATATAATACATAACATTGCATCAACATATTCAGTTAAGGTGGATATAATTTGCATTTTCATTCATGGAAGTATTAAGAATGGAAGTGGCTATTATACACCATCAAAATCATTAATGTGCTGTTGTTCTGATTACGATGGGAATATGTATGCAATATACATAGGAAAACTAAAGTAAAAATCCCACCCCTCCAGCACCAGCAGCCATTGCAGGAGCAATGAGAACACTAGCCTTCCTCAGAATCTGAATTGCCTCAGGGGTACAAGGCATGTTTGAACCTAGGATTCAAATTCAACAAGTCGCTTCCATTAGTAGAAATGAGAGAAGAGAGGGAGAGGAGGGAGGGGGTAGTAATATTGCATTTGCATCTTAAGATAACAACTACCTTCAACTAGTATACGACAACCTGAATTGACCAAATTAATGGCATCAGATTGATTAATTTCATTCTGTGAAGCACAAGCAAATGCAACATCACACCTTTCATTCCACGGTTTTGCTTCATCATAATATTTGGACCGAGCATAGGTTTTTGAATAGTCTCTACATTTTGTCAATTTATGAACAAGGACCGCAAAATTATACAAAATAGGAAGAATAATGCATAAACAAACAGCAGAAATGGTACAAACCGCAAACTTCTTTGCTGAGCTTTGATGTCTCTCAAAAATGATATTTTCATGTAGTCAAATCCATCCTCATCAACCAAATATCCTCTGGAATCTGACAAATGCTTTTATTAAAAAAATATTCCTTGAAGAGACCAGGATACATAAAGGTAGTCAAAATTATATGACAATGAGAATCCTAGATTTATTTACCATGCACAAATTTTCATTCTTGCTAGAATAAAATAATAGGACAGCATCTCCGTACATGCACTAACCCCCCCATATTCATAAAGAAACAATATTACCTGATACTGAAATGGGAAGAGCACCATAAGCAATTAGCTTCTCTAAAACATGCATCGCAATCTTTCCAGAACCACTCACAACACATCTACAAGAAATTATAAATTATAAATCATAAGAGTATTCCAGAATCATGAATGTGCGAAATCAAAGAAATTAACAATTTCACACTAGATAATTGTCTTAAAAAACTAACAAGTTAACAAAATAAATTACTGAAAATGGGAGTTTCTAAGTCTCTTATATTAATGGAATTTTTAATTCAACAAAAGAAGATTATCAATTTGAAGAGAAAAGATTCAAATCCTCATAAGGAGGATACATAATTATAACAAATAATGATGGTCAGAAAGTTAGTAGCATCAATATTGAATAAATCAGTAGCAACAATGTTTATGAAATGGTCTAAATTAAAATAGAAACCTTAATCCTTTAAGCTCTTTATTCATGTCAGCAAGCATGAGCTGGGCAAAGAAAACCTGCAGAAGCATATGAAAAATTTGTTAATAATAGAATAACTTGAACACATAGATGCAGAGAACTTTTTATGACTTGTATGTTACATGCTCTTTATTTTGAAATGATGAGTTGGTGGATATGAGATTGTAAGCAATAATGGTTAGAGATTGCTCTTCTTTTTTATTGAATATATGCACAAGAAATTGACAGGACCTTTCATAAAAGGTTATCTCATACAGAAATGACAAAAAATAAAGGGAAAAAAAATGGAAGGCCTCAAGGAGCATGTTTCATATATAATCACTGAAATTTTCATATCTAACCATACATCTATAGAAAATAAGAATTAAATATTGAAATTACCAGCCCGTAGCCAGTAGCTTCAGGTCGAAGACTGGAGCCAGACCAAAATATTCTTGGCCCTGTAAAACTTCCCTGCATAAGTAAGGCATACATATGACAAATACTCAGCAAAAAAAGTATAGTTTTCTTTTCTGCCACCAATGCCAACATGTTTGTAAAACTGATTAGATATGTTACACACAGCACTATACATGATGCTTCTGTTCAAAATATGCAACATTAATTTCTGCAAAGTAAAGCAATGATCCCAACCCATAAAGGCAAAAACAACCACAAACAACCAACTCTTTTCCTTTTAGATTTGGTAATTCACTCCATAGTTGTCAATCTCGGAAAGAAGCCAAGAGCAGCCAGTCCCAAAATCACAGTATGGGATAGCACATAGCACGGCAAATGCTATTTTAAAGATTTAAATACAACTTATAAATAAATGGTCAAAAAGAGGAAAAAAAAACCTAAAATTAAAGAATTATAATTAATAGTTAAAGAATAAAGAAATAAGTAATGAGGACAAGAATATAGTTACAACTTTGAAGACATAAGAAAAAGGAAGGGCAATGAAATGAAAGGCCAATGTCAATCTGATGGATGGAGAACAGAGAAAGCTGGGTAGGAGAGAGAGAACAAAACAGAAGGGTAGAACAGGGGCATCAATTCTCCAGAAAGTCAGAAACAACACTAGGTCTGCAATGCTGTCAGGTCTCATGTTTGGTCTTATCATCTCACAACAGAAATGTAGTGGTTCTAGTAACAGAAACCCTATCTTTCAAATACACACTAAAAAAAAATTAAAAGTAGGACCAGCATCAGGAACAGTGGTAGTAAGGGGATTTTCTTTGCATCAACAGTTGCAGCCACAATGACAATAAACTTCTGAGATAAAGGCCTCAAGTCATAGTGGTGACTCCTGCAAGCGTACTACATAAAAATACTCCACTATAGCTTTGGAGTGGACGTAGAGGCCATTCCACACCACTACATTACTATTGTGCCACTATAGGGAGCTATTAACAACTATGAGAGAGTTAGTTACATGGATCAAGCAATGTCATAAATTGGTTATATCATAAATCATGTCTATAAATAACCCTTCTTGATGGTTTTGACTATAAGATTTTCTTGATCTCCCTTCACCTCTAGTGATTAGGCTATTCTCATTATAATTACTTTGCTAGCAAGGGATTCCATAGATCTTCTCCATGGATTCCCAACCCAACCCATAATAACTGCTACAGGTCCTATAAAGGATGGGAAAGAAATAAGGAAACAAATGTAAAGCATATCTACATCATTGCATGATAGGATACACAATCAGAAAAAGGACTCAAAGGAAAATACAAGTGGGCCCAAAGTTTGGCATGTGTATGAGAGAGGAGGGGCAAGAAAGGAAAAGAAAAATATGAGGGTGCTGAGTATTGAGACACTTACTGGATGAGGGGAAATACATGTGGGATAAAGAATATGAGAGTGGGGTGAGTGGGGAGAATCAGTTTTTTAGGGAAGTTTATCAGTGGGCACCAGAGAATTATCTGTGTGAGAAGGTTGGCTCTGGGATTACAAGGGTTACTTCTACTATTTCTTTATTTTCATTAATAATATTTTCTGTCATTTGAACTCGTATATCATTGTACTTCAAAGGAAATAAGCTATCGACTAAAGAGATCATGAAATTACAAAATATTTAGTAAATAACGCTTACTCTAGGTTTGTAAATGTAAGATGCATGTCTGAGTTTGCTTTATCTGTCAAAATTTCCTTGGTCATTAAGATTTATTATGTTGATGTTTTTACATAAAGTGCAGCAAGGAACTCAGATCTGAGGGATAAACATATAAGGGGGAATATATAAGAAAAAATGTAATATATTAATTCCACCAAACAGTTAGGATTTAAGAATGTATGAATTACCTGAAAATGACCAGCTAGACGTCTATACTGTCCAAAAAGATACCCCATTTCTCGAGTACCCACACCTATTTCCTCGGATGGAAGGTCCTAATAGACATCCATCACAAGAATAATCATGAAATAGGCCATGAATGTGAAAAGGTTAAAAAGATAGAGGAAAAGAACATGCTTTCAGTTACCTTGTCAGGCCCCAGGTAGCGATACATCTCACTCATGAAACTTTGGCAAAATCGCATAATCTATTAAAGTAACATTTAGTAATTAAAAACTAATTAAGTAGAGATTGAATTGAATAAGGCGAAAATTCACCTCGTTATCACTTTTTCCTTTTGGATCAAAATCACTTCCACCAGCTGCTCCTCCCAATTTGTATGGCGATAAGGCATTCTTTAAAGTCTGTAGAGAAGAAAGAATGTGTGGCATAAACTATAAAGTGGTCCAACACAGAAATCCAGCTCAGAATCTAGGTTCTTAACTTTTGCTGATATGTCACTCAAATATAAACAAATAAAGGCTTAGATATTTACATCCTTACTCAACCAAACTCAAGACATTGTCTAGTTAGTATTTTGAGTGAATACAGATTTTCTGTCCTAATAATTGTATTTCCTTACAAAAAGTACATAGATCACACAAGATAAATGCATATTAGGAAATATTTTAGAAACATGAGATTTAGTATAGAGTTTCACTTTTTTATTTTTTTCACCACAAATTATGATAGGCAGTATATGAAATTTGAAAGTTTACTAGCAATATTGATTGACACAATTGTTAGCAGCTTGTGTCCCGTAATAAAGTAGTCTAGGAATTGATTCACATTGATACCACTTAGAGTATGGAATAAATCATATTGAGGGGATTACCCCCTTGTGTGGTCCCAAGGTCCCAATCATTGTTTTCTGACGATGATTAATTCATACCAATGCCATGGTCCGCAAAGAACAATTGAAGGATTGCTTATCAATTTCACATATACAGAATACCCATGTGTAAAAACACATATCTACAGTGATCTTAGGTTAGTAGAGTAGGTAGCAAGCGATCTTTGACATCTAAGATATCCACTACCAAAAAGCCAGCCTAAGAGAGTATTTAAAAGAACCCCAACACCAAAACCCACACCCCTTCCTCTTTATTCAACAGAATACTCTCACCATCTTCTTTTTATAATCACTTTGGCACTTGCTCTCTCTCTCTCTCTCTCTCTCTCTCCTATTTTTCAACACAATTCAATACTATATGTACATCTGTATGTGCTAGTACAAGCACACATTTTTGCTTATTTATCCTCCCTCTTCTCATGTATTTATTCTCCTTTTAGAAAAAAGGAAAGAGAAAACAGACTACTACTAGTACTATACAGTCCTAACAGTGACATCATGATATTCAAATAATAATAATAAAGAAAAAGGTGGCCTCTACCGTGGTAATAAAATGTAAAAGGTAAGTGTGTAACATACAGCCCAAATATAATGGACTAAGAAAGTTTTTTACAAATTCTGTGCATTCTTGTGATAGACAAATAGCCTAAAGGTTTTAAGAAAAAAAATAAGTAAAAAATGCTTCCAAGTCAAGGAAAAAATGTGATGGCAGTACAATAGAATAAAGTCTGCAAGAGTTAAGTCATTAGTTGTAAGAAATAATGTCATATGAATACCAAAATCATTCACAATACCTGTTCAAAACCAAGGAACTTGGCAACACTTAAATTCATTGATGGATGAAAACGAATGCCACCCCTACATGGACCCATTGACTGGTTAAACTGTACCCTAAAGCCCCGATTTACATGTGTCTCACCCCTATCATCCACCCATGAAACTCGAAAAACAATCATTCGTTCAGGTTCCAACAAGCGCTCCATGATGTTAACATAACTGAAACATGAGAATATTGGTGAGATGCATCCAATACTAAAGCATTGGCTTTGTCATTTGTGTATAAACAAATATAAAATTATAGCCATTTGAATAAAATAAAACACACCGAGAATTTTTTGCTATGACTCTTTCAAGGGCTTGAACTGCCTCCTGGACTGCCTGAATGAATTCAACCTCATGAGGGTCCCTTTTTAGTGTAGCTTCAAGAATTGATCCAGCTGTTTTTGACATGGCAACTTCAATTATAGAATTGTCAGACAATACCCAAGAACATAAGCATGTTTATGAGAAAGATTACTTCTAATCAATTCCACATATTATTTGGTGTGTACATAACCAACATATACTCATTTTAAGAAATTGATTATGTCAACTGTTAAATAGAAATTCTATCACTCAGAACAGAAATGAGCTGAAAAATTTACCATAGTAATGATTATACAAATCTTGATTGTTAGACATCAAGTAAGGATAGAAAAAATAACTGAAATTATCTGTATTATTTACGTAGAGGTCAGGAATTAAGAACCAGATCCTCAGATATAGCACTATAGAAAAGGAGGAAAACAGTAAGAGAACTCTCTTAGAAGGCCTAATTCCCCCAAGGGTCCAAATTCAACCAAATTCCAATCTAACCCCCTCCTATTCCCTCTATTGCCACTTATACCATTATTCTGTTTTCATATTTATTCCCCATTTCAGCCCTTTGGTTATTGATCAGGTGCATCGTACTTTCGTGCCCAACCATTTACATTTTAAGATGCACCTTGAAACCTTAAAAATCATATTAAATTATGACGTATGGGTTAACATAAACTGAAGAAAAATAAGAGAAAGGGAAATAAACCTGAGAAAAAAAGTTGAGAGAGAATCTGAAAATGGTCTATTCTGTTTCTAGTACAAAATGAATTAACCCTGCTGCCTGATTACAGCTCCGAATATATAGGGACAGTGTGTATGGCACACTCTTGCAGCTAAAGTAGTTCAGTTGTAACATAATTGTAATAGAACAGTTGACCACTAACTAAACAGTTAAACTGATCTGCTAGTTACTTCTCTTGACTAACAGAGTGAGGGTACATATACCGTGTTTTGAAGTTAACAATATAAAACTCCAGGATAAAGACAACATACAGATACAATTATAAACAAAATGAAAAATTAATATTATATTATTCAGTACAAAAGGAGAAAGCAAGCATTTGATATTAAAAGTGTCCTCAGAAACTAAATTTTGCAAAGCAACCATTAAACCAGTGGACGGAACAAATGAAAACAGTTCTATGCCATAGGATGCTGTCATATCAGTTCGGTAGTTTAACCATTAAAGGAAGTAGTATAGTTCACAATATCATTCAGATTTATCTTACAAACAACGCAATGTTTGCTCTTCATGAACTAAAGATCATTTGAAATGTTGAATGCAGAAGTGAAGTATATTCTTGTTATCCTATGTAGTTGACTAAATGCATCTATTTTTAAATGCAACTAACTAATATATTTGTTATAAACTTATGACCAGAAAATAAAATGAATAAGGGAAGGGCACAACTGATGGTTCAACTCAACTATTATAAAGCACAGCATACAACCATTAACATTTGAAAAAAAAAAAACGGAAAATATTATTTGTTCATGACAGTTATTGCAGAATGCTGAGATGGCCAACCTTTTACGTAAACAGGCTTGTCAACCACAATTTTATCTTTAGAGGCCATTTGAAGACGAAGAGCCTCTTTGTGAAGCAGACTATTATTGTGTTCTTCCAGAGCACTCATCTGCATGTTACGGCTGCCCTCATTCCCATAAGGATTTCTTCTATGCTTCCGGCCATACTCCCTGCAGACAGAGCAGAAAATCCTAGGTGTCCCTTCCTTCACATCAGCATAAGCCCATTTATAGGTGTCTGCCCATTCTTCTCTCCATCTTTTGACAACCTTTTTCTTCCTTTTCACCTGTTGGTTCTTGGACATATCTTGAGAATCATTTGGAATCTGAGAAACCATCCCCATCTGCTTGCTATCACCATGTTCTTCTGCAGAGGATTCCCGCATCGGTGCCCCGATTAGAGCAGCATTACCAAATGAAGGGTCATCCTCCCCAGGTCCAATTTCTAAATCAATCTCCTCACCAAGCTCTCTCACAACCAAGTGATGTCTTTGGCTTTGCTGAATCAAAGTCATATCATCCATTGAAGAATTCATCCCTATTACTCCACTGATTGGTAACAACATCCAGCATGACAGCACTCTCCACGAATTAAAAATTATGTGCTTTCTGTCAAAACAAATACATCAAATCACCAATTTACCTATTTTAGAGCTAATGGAACAAACGACCTAGACTCATTACAAGATAGACATATGCTGGATTGCGTGGCTCAATTGAGTTGGCTAAACACACACAACATAAAATTAACCTACAACTCAAGAAGAAATCAAAACAAGGGCACTTTCTGGGCCAGTCCTCAGTTCTTCAGAACCACAATTAACACAAAAATCCCAAACATGAACATCATTTCTAGTAATAAGATAACATTTAACAAACTCCCTCAAAACTTCTCTCAATCCCATATTCAGATAGCACCCATTTGAATTGAAAATCATTTGAACCCCAAGGCACACATAAACCTCAGAATCCTCACAATTACAAAAGGCGTGAGTCCACAACTCCACAAGTGATGGAGAAAAAAAAAGGTTTTTTGACAGCGACCCACAAATGAAAACTAAATTTGCAGAAATACCCAGAAGTTGAATTTGACCGCGGAGCTCAAATACCTTAAGAGATTGAACGAAAGTGACAGATTTAAAAAGCCCAAGTTTGAGCAACTCGTGGTTGGAGAGATCAAAGAGGGAGTTTGAAACAGTGAAAGAAAGAAACTTTAATTAGAAATTGAGGTTAGAGAGTGGAGTGGAGTAGTGAGTGGAACAAAAACGTAGTTGGGAGTTTAATGATTGTTGCTGGGGCTGTTTGTTTTGTTGGGTGTTTCAGAAATCAAAGAAAGTGGGGGGAGTGAAGAGTGACGAGGGTGAAGGCATCATCATCATGTATGTGATGGTGATGTGCTATGATGTGGATTGTGTATGTGATCAACATCATCAATATACCAAGTTCAAAACACACTCTTGGCAGGAACGTGATTTGATTCCAGAAGAAAATAAGCAATTATGTTGAAGGAAGTGTGATTGGATAGGATAAAATGAATTTTACATATGCATGTTTCATGAGAAATAAAGAATTTTCCTACATATAAATGCTTACTTTTTCTCAGAAATTTTTGCTAGTTTAAATAACTTTATAATGTTGTATTCAATTTTGTATTATTTTACTTATAGTTGTTAATATCTTTTTATTTGTGTATGAGAATCTTTATTATCTAAATATTAAAATAAGAGAAAAAAATTAAACTCTCCAAAGATGTGTCTTTCCTAGCAAGTATTCTCTCACTGTAATGAAAACAAAAATAAATAATTGTGTTAACTAAAAAACTATTTTACGGGATTATTGAGAGGTTATGATTCATAATTTTTCTAAACCATTTTTTTATTATAATTAAATAGAAAGTACATTCAAATTTATTATAATAATAACTCTGTTTTCCAAAATGTTTAATGTTGATAAGATATAATTAAATTTTTATAAGAAATATAATTTCATTTTTTGTGTGTAAATTATTAACATTTTCTTTATATAAATTATATTACTTAATTTATCTAGTAAATAAAAAAATAGATAAAAAAAGAATAAAAATTATATGAATAAAATACTGCATTAATCCTTAAAAAATTGTATGGAAAAATAAATAAAATTACAAATTAATTACTGATATATCAATAAAATAT
Source organism: Macrotyloma uniflorum (assembly GCA_016859785.1). Classification (NCBI taxonomy): domain Eukaryota; kingdom Viridiplantae; phylum Streptophyta; class Magnoliopsida; order Fabales; family Fabaceae; genus Macrotyloma; species Macrotyloma uniflorum. The sequence goes on along the minus strand of BDMB01000074.1, from coordinate 434,099 downwards.
AAAAAAAAATTGCTAAATTCACTTTTGAAACCAATAAAATAACAAAATAATCCTTAGATTATCAATTATTAATTATCAATCAATTTTAAGTAAATTTTTTAATGATAGGGTGTATTGGTCCCTAAATAATTTCACTTTATTTAATATAAATATCATATTTCAATGTTTTTATATTTTATAAAATACTAAATTTCACTTAGTTGTAAATGAAAGTTAAGGTATAAATAAACTTTTACATAAGATCCAATTTGATTAATTAATATAATTTTAAGGTCTAAATTATTGGTTTTATAAATTTAAGGATCATCTTTATTATTTTATTATTTAAAGATGAATTAAACATTTTTATTATTAAATTTTTTACATAATTTAAAATTATATATAGTCTCAGTCTCAATTTATGGTAAGACCTTATGTGCTCCATATGATTTATTATATAAATAGAAGAAAGTGGGTATTTGTATAAAAGTATGTAGGTTTGCATGAGTTTATTATAATTTTTAGAAATTACATTATATATTTTCTTAATTTAAATCATTTTATTTGTATGAAAAGTTAGTTATATTTTATTAGAGATGAAATTATCTTTATATAATATACCAGCATTTTTGTTGATATCATTCTTTATACACATGTGTGAGAAAAAGGTAGTAAATAAAGATGAATTCATCTATGTTTCTAAATAAGAACTTTATTAAGATGCACATAGTTCTCAACATTCTATCAATTGTTCTGTTGTCAGGCTAGGGCATGTTGCTGTTAAGATTGATATTTGGAAAGCATGTTACACACTTGACATCAAAGTTTTGCTGCTGGATAATTTAATGACAACTATCACCATAAATTCTGCAAAAAGCCACCTAACACACTATGCAAGCAGATGCCTAATTTTACAACTTTTGATTCTCATTTCAAGGTAATTTTTTTTCACTCTGTTGTCATATAAGTAGTCATATAAGTAGTTACGTGTTGATGTGCATCATTGATAAACAAGAACAAGAACATAATTTCAAGTTTTCGAGGTATAAAAAATCGAAGAATTTCTTCTATGAAAAAACTAAAACACAAAATATATTTAAATATCAATCCAAGTAAAGATTTAAGTATCCATCATACAATTAACGAAATACATATAAATAAACTTATAATTTAATGTAAATTAATGAAATGCAGATTATTTCGTATGTTATTGTAGTATGAGATTGTTCCATGGGATGAATAGACAATCCAAAACCTATTTTTTCAGAATCACTAGCCAAGGAACAAAACCGAGCACAATCATCTAATATCTTTATAATTAAGATATTAAATAACATTTTCATTTAATCAAAATGCAAATAACAAAGTCCTGCTATAAGTTTCTGATATTCTAACATATCCAGAGTGTCATCCCTACCATTTTCTTTCCTTGGCACCAGTTCACTGGCAGTAGCATCTTCCCTTCTATTCGTCTGTTTGGCTCGTGAACTTAAAACTCATTCTCAAATTTATCTAGGACTGTTGTTGACTGAAGCTTGGTTAATTTGTTAAACGATATAAAAGAATATACATTTATCTAGACATATAAGCAAAAAAATAAGCCAGACCTATGCGCAAAAGCAAAATAGACAAAATTTCATTTATACACAGAAAATATGGCTCTACAAGAAATAGTATCAAAACCTAGTGCATACCCAATCTACACAATAATTCATCTACACAACTGCACATCATGTATCACCCAAAAAGTTATTAACCTTGATAAAGAGGCTTCTATTTTTTTCTATATAGTACTCCGGTACTTTCATCATTTATTAAACGAGTTTGCAAAGTCCGTGAGCCTCTGTTTAATATTCTGCAAAAAAGTGAGGAAAAAAAAAAGAGTTAGGATCATGTACAAAGAAGCGATAAAACTAAGCAAATATGAGAAAAGACACAAATGTTTATTATTTAATAATATTATGAAGAATAAATATACAATTTTGCTGCAATATAGGCTAATCTGATCCCTAAGATTTTAGTGAATACAATTTAGTCTCTGAATCAGTTTAACTTCAAATATGAATTTATCCTTCTTTCTCAATTTACGCCCTCTCAACTTCATGAAAATTTAGACTCTAAAGTTGGTCAATTTCTAGTTGGAAGCTCTAATTTGCATTGAAATTGACAAATTCAAGGATTAAATAGCATTATATCATACATAGATTGATACTTTCAAAGATGAAATTGTATATTTACTGTAAAATTAAATTCTAGATTGAAGTTAGAGAAAATGTAAATAATTACCTCCAATTCCAGATGAAGAACAACAAATATTTTCTTCAATCTCTTGTGTCTCTGCAATTCACATCATGCTCACAAGTTTAGAAGATATATACTAAATACAAGGAGAGCTTTAAAAATAAGGTTGCACATGAACAATAAGAGGAAAAAACTCCAATATCCCAAACACAAACTCTTAGTAAAAAGAAAAAATCACTAATTAGTTTAAAGTTAAACTCCACCAAAATTGCATCAAGGCGAACTAGACAACTAGTACCCAATTACCATTGCTGGTAATACTATAAAGTTAGCTATTTAATACTAAGATGAACTAGAGGATTAATTGTCTCGTCTACAATCAGTCACTTTCAATAAACAGAAAGGTAGATGGATGAGATTAGATATGAGGAGCTTAAGCATGACAATTTTTTGAGAAACTGATGAATGCAGAACAAGAATGTATTAAAACATGTTTTGTCCAACATTTGCAATCTATGGTACAATTATACAAAATACTGCATCCATGGGATGGAACCAAATAGAACATACCATTCCACAGCGTCGAAAGGATTCCTTCATCTGCTCCAAAAGGTCATAATATCTATCCATATCCCTGCCTTTAGCATGTTCTAAATCATCACCTAGTTTCTGAAACTCGTCCCTACAAATTATGGGTAGAGATGTTAGACAGAACATCAGACATGTAATCAGACTGAACATCCAAGATAAAAAATCAATAAACCTTGATATGTAAGGGCATTTACCTGTAACTCTCCAAAATCTTGTGCAAGGAGCTGTAACTATCATATTTGTCACGAAACTCCTGAACATATTCTTTATATCTAGCATTGCATAGGAAAAAATGTATCAGATGCAAAAATAAAACAAGTGCTTTAACTGAAAACAGCACCCCATCACACCATCAACCACTGGAACAACAATTAAAGTAAAATAAAAAATCTCAAGAATAACTGCTTACTGGGAGAGAGTCCTTATCGGGCCCTTCAATTCAGGCTCATCCTTTTCATACTTTGAATAAGAGCAACTATTTTCATCTGAAGATGATTCCCTCTTCTTTTGATCACTATGATTTCTATCAGCAAACACAGAATCCTTTCCTACGTCAGCCATCTCTTCCACTGAATTAGATGTTTGCCTTTTACTTTCTTTCACAGGGTAGGAAACTACTCCCCGTTTAGAGTCCTGTTGTTTGGATGCATTTGCAGGCACTCTTCTATTGCTTTCGCTCCGACCTTCCAAGTCAGTATCTTGGCTCACCCCAGATTCATTATTTCTATATTTACTGCTCATTTCTACCAATTTGTTTTGTGATCCAACTTCTGCATGATCTGCTTTCAAATGTTGTGAATGAGTTCTAGAACGAGATTTTGTTGAATCTTCAAAATGATTATCTGAGTTCTTTCTATTAGTGCCGTCCAAATTACTGGGAAAACCAGAATTTACAAAGGCTGAGGATGGCTTTCCTGAATCTGAAGTTGCCTTCAATGAAGGTTTTACTCTAGTGAAATCCGAATTCCTGTCCTCTGAAGTGTTTGCTTTGTTTTCCAATTGTTTAAAGGAACCTTTTCGTTCAAATTGCTTTGCAACATGAGTGTCGTCTGGAGTGGACTCACGAAGTTCACCCAACTCCAAGTCTGAAAGCTCTCTTTGAAGAGAGATACCACGTCCATTTGTTACAGGGGATTGATCAAGACCAATTCTACAGCTTTCCTTAGGCGACATCCCCAAGTGAGACTGTGTACTTTGTCGGCGTTCCCTTGATTTACCAACCATTTCACCTTGTTCTTGGTAGTAAGAATCCATGAATAGTGGCTGTTTACTTCCATTATTACCATCCCTGGAATTCCTTGGAACTTTTTTCTCAGTGGCATTAGTATCTTCATTTGAGGCCTCTTTATGAGATTTATCTTTCTGCACAGAAATAGCTTCTCGGGCCGGGAAGTCCTTTCCTGAGTGCTTTTTGCTGTACCTTACACTTTCACCTTGTTTATCTGATTTTTCCCATGAGTAGGAGGAAGGGTTTTCTGAAGGGGTTTGTGCTGAGGACTTTTGACCTACTTGTGGAAAATCTGAACTAGATTTTCCAGGAAATGTTCGATTGGATCCTTTTTGTAAGCCAACACTCGAATTCCCTTGTCTATCAGCCCTGTTCAATACTTGTACATTAGGTCCCTTACCTGCGTCTTCAGTAAATTCAACAGGAGACATGTTCCGAGAATTCTCAAATGTATGCGCATCAATACTGGGAGACAATGGTTCACAGGTCAAGTTTACTGATTTAAACCTCTTTGCGCGTTCTGATTTCTCATCTACGTTATTCACATCAGAACCCCTCGTATGTTTACCTTTAGATAACTTATCCGAGCTGTCAGATTGTTCATGCCTAGAGTTATCTTTAACTTCATTTTCTCTTTCATCAAACAAACTACCTATATAATTTTGGCGTTCCTGGAGCTGTTGATAGTCAACTGATAATGGTCTCATCTCTTCTACATATTTTCCTCCTCTATTTGGAATGTTAGCTGGAGGCAGGGCCAATTCAGCTTCCCGTTCCTCAGGTAAGTCCTTTTCAATTTCAATTGTGTCAGATTCATTACCATCCTGTTTCTCATCAACCTCATTCTGCATTGATCTTCCATCAGGAGATTTTCCTTGAATGAGTAAGGGCATCCTCTGATCAGGGACTTCCATTTTTTGTTTTGACTCTTTTTCATCATCACTAGTCATAATATCTACATCTTCATCAGAACCCTCCAGTCCCTCCTTGCTGCTAGAAGATGCATCACTTTCACTGTCACTGCTACTCCCACTCCCTGATCCGGCAGGACTTCTGCTTCTGCTCCTACTGTGGCTTCCACTGTCACTGCCACTATCACTGCTCTCACTGTCACTCTCACTGTCGCTTCCACTATCACTTGAGCTGCCTGCCTGGCCTTCACTATAATCAGAACCTTTTTTGTCACCAAGAATATCAGGTGAAGTATGTTGGGCATCAACTTTTTCCAAATTGTTTGTATCTTCTTCTACTTTGGATTTTACTTTAACCATTTCCTCCAAATCAGCATTTGGGACTTTCTCTTCAGATCCTCCCTGTGGAGCTGATGTCTGATCATGAAACTCTTCACGAGTAGGTATCTGGCTGTGACTGTCATCTGGGGAACTGTACAAAAAAGATACACCTTAAATGCACGAAGGGCCCCATAAAAATAACATGCAGTACTTGTTTATTAAGCTTATTTAAAAATTAAAATAAAAGGTACCCTTCGCTTTCAGTCTGAGGCTTATTGAAGCTTTCCAAATCTACTTCCGGTTTCAATATATACCTTCCTGGAGCCTGATATTTTGCAATCTGAACATCAATATTAAAAGAAAAATTAGATAACACGTGTATCATAAAACAATAGCTTCAAAAGAATCCCACCACTTACTTTTTTTATGATTGGCTCAATTTTCTTTATGGAATTTGGAAGTGTGTCTCCAACAGCTTTCTCCAAGGCCTAAAATCAAAGGGGGAAGGCAGTTAGAACGATAAATTAGATGAGTCAAAAGTCAGAGAAATTAAAAATAAGCCCAAGAAGAATCATAATCGGGATCTTGTACAACACCTTCAAAGTCATTCCATTCGGTTTATCCTTTAGAAGAGAAATTAACATGCCCTGCAAATCTACTGGTTTACACCCATTAATTCCCTTGCCTCCTGGTGTGTTCCTCAGAACATTGTTTGTCCTGGTAGAGATTTCTTTCTCAGATACAGCATTAGTATCTTTAGTAGTCATTTGTGCTGGCACAGCATCCTCAAAGCTCTTAGACATATTTACAGCTCCCAGTGGAGAAGAAGCAGCAGCAAAAGGATCTGGTTCAGACGGAAGAGGAGAGGAATGTCTGCCCTTGGTACTAGTATTTGTTGAAGTCAATCCAGATCTATGGGAAGATTTTGGGGGCCCAACTATTAAAGAAAAAAAAGTCCCAGACATTACAGATGAATTACGTGAGCTAACAGAAATTTATCAAAGGGTTTCAATACTGCTAGGTGATGCCATCAAGATTGATTGAAACTATGTGAAAAGATGTAAACTTCAATCACCTTGAAGGGTTTCCACTTTTCTTTTCTTAAGTTGAGCCTCTTTCTTCTTACTGTAATTCTTCCATGTTGTGGCTAGACAAAGGAAGCATAAGGCTATTCAGTAAAATAGTTTAATATAAATATTATTAAACTAAAGACTGTAAAGTTGGAAAGCTATGGCAGAAGAAGATAGAGTAGTGATAAGCAGGTAATCATGGCCAATATCAAGAAAACTTTTCTAGTTGCTCATCTACAAATGAAATACGGCAATTTGAAATTTTCAGTCTGAAAATTTTATAGGAAAAATAAATCTTTGAAGTACAAGAAACAAAAGAAAAGTACAAACAAGAGAGAACTTACCTTCAACAGCTGCTAATGCCTTTATCTGACTTTTCATAGGCGGGTTCCCAGGCTCTAAGACAATGGCTCTGCGGTAAACAATATAAATAAATGAACTGGTCAAAAGAAGAAACGGAAGGGGGTGGGGATTCATAGACCATAAACAATCACCGTGTGGAAAATAATATAAGAAGAAAATTCATTAAATTACATGAAATATCTAAACAACTTATTTAGAAAAGAAAAGAAACATATGAATTGATTAATGTTAACACTAGAAATAGAGTATAAACTCCAAGAACCCCTGCTACATTTGGCTGAGTATAACGTCAACAACAGTTCATTTACATTTTTACAATCCACAAGAAGTATTTGTAATTATTAGAATATATTGTACTTCCATATTTCCTGCCTTTTCAGTTATTAGGGCTAGCCTACATATTAACATTAGAGCTGTATATTTCGAATTACGTAATAATATCAGAAAAATAAAGCTTTAACTGAATGTTGCTGTCATTTTATATTGTAATCTTACATAATAGAATGACCAGAAGGGCGTAAAAACGAACAGATTAACATTAATTCGTATCCTTGGATCTGAACCAAGAATGAAGAAGATTGCAGAGCCAAGAGGAAAAGATATGATGAAACTTCTCTTAACTCCAGGGATTCAAGACTTTAAAAAATAGTCTACCCCCCAAGAATTATATTACTCTCCTCCCCAACCCCTATTATTATGGTTCAAGCTTCGCTCAAGAATTCATTTAGAGACTCCACCTAAACGTCTGCTGCAACACATCTGTTAACTGCTGGGTAGTAAATGACAAATTGAACCAGGATCTGTTCCCCTATGCTCAAATCTATTTTGTCTATGATACAACTGTTGAAATTCAATCCGCTATAGAAATGTCTGAAGTAAGGCTTGGGCAATCCTCACCTTAGGGGTGTTTCTTGTATCGGATATTCCAACGACTTAATTAGATTCAATCCAACCCAAACAAATTGGGTAGGATTTTCTTTGTGTTGGGTCCAATCTAACCCAATCCGATCTGTCCAATCTCCTCCCGGATGGATAAGGGTTTTGTATGTTAAATCCGAAATATAAGCTGATCAAAATTATTAAATAATATTAACATTAATAATAATAATAGTAATACAACTATTAGACAATTTATTCAATTATTCTATTACTAAAAGTATATTTTGAAATGTTAAGTTATTCTATTATTCAAATCTTAAATTATTCTATTATTCAAATATTAAATAATATAGTATATTTTTCAACAATTTATTCTAAAAAATCTAACCCAAAAAATGTTTCGAATTTACAAATTTTAACGAAAAAATGTTTTTCAAAATGTGTAATCCAATTGACCCAACCTAATAAAGGATTTGTTGGGTTTGATCGAGTCTAACAAAAAAAATGTAGAAATCCGACCTGACCCAACCTAACTTAGGTTTCTATTGGATTGGGTGTTGGGTTTACCTGACCTGTCTACAGCCCTACCTCACTTCATAAACTAGGTATTGAGGGTGAGTTAGACCTAACCCAAATTCAAGATGGTATCGAAGTTCGATACTATCACAAAACAACTTTGATGGTGGGCAACTTCTAGTCGTCAAAATATCTACCTTACCCCACAGCTTTCCCATGGCAGTATTAAAAAATAAATCTACTTAGCCCTGCAGTTTTGTTAGCGCAATCTACCTTGCCCCACAGGGTGATAATTCTATGCTTTAGATGTCAAAACTCTAATTCTAGGAGTGAGAGGTGTGTGTCAATATCTCACATCAACTATAGTCGACTCAAGCAGTGATTTCAATTGCAGAGTGTAGAAAATGGCAAAAAGCCAATAATCTGCTATATCATATAGCAGATGGCATAGCAAGATAAGAGTGGAAGTCACAGTGGTTGAAATATATGATAATATCGATTACATCACCACTATAACGGCAATTTATTAACAGTGTTAGACCTTATATATGCTTGAATTTTTTTTATCGGCAAATATTAATTATTAATATGTTAGTTTTAGTTAGTGGGCCACTACGACCTATCACTCCCTCTCTTGCATTCTTAGCACCAAATCAACCCTATATCTCCTTATAAAAGGCTTTTCTCATGTGCTAAATTCAAGAACATCTACTAACAAAAGCCCATAACTCATCTCAGTATCTAAATACAAATAATATACATGTATTCCTTTTCTTTAATAATGTAGGTAATAGAATTCTGAAAGAAATGAAAATTGTAGCAACATAGATAAGACTTACAAAAAGTTAACCTTCAAAACTCAGCTTCGACATTATTACCCTAGTGGTTGTTTGAAATTTCGACTTGGATTCTCTAAAGTGAGTAAGTGTAAAACATGATTTATCACGCATGTGCGTTAACATCGACCACTAATTTGTCGCCAATGACTGATATTGCTTACTTTACACTCAAGTGAATTGCTCACTTTAGAGGAACCAAATCCTAAGTATCAATTGACTTTTATGGCATACATTCAAATTTTGAAAATACAAGGATAATACTTTGAGATTGCTCCACGAGATAACATAAAAGGAACATATTATCTTTTTAACAGAAGTGTCGTGTGCATTTTCTTATAAATGCATACGAAATGCAAGCAATAACAAAATAATAAGGAAAAAGAAAAACAGAAGATCACCGAAAAGACAAGGTTTTCAAATGGTGAGTGCATAATATGAAGTGCGTGAGCTAACAAGGAATATCCCCAATTATGGCTAGTATGGCTACATACTTGCGAGACTTCATTTTGCGTTCAGCTTCTTCCGACCGCCTTTTGACATGATTCTTGGTGGACTCATCCAAGATACGCTGCACATTCAGCTTCCGCCAGGCACACCCTGATTCAACAAGCAAACCATTCCCATCTTCGCCACTCCGGCGCTCTTCGTAAATATCACAGAGGTCACCCAATTCCCTTGACCACGTGAACCTGTACTCTTTCCCACCAACATCTATAATCTGGCACAAAAAAAACAGCCATTCCAAACTACAGATCAGAAATTGCTTTACTAAAACCCAAACGCACTGAAACAGAAATCAATAGCCACAAATCTAGCCTCATAGCAAAGTAACCTGATTTCACTCTCAAAGAGAAACAACATTGATGAGTTTAAAAGTTGGTCATTTAGCATATATCATTGCAAACTGTATCAAATTAGGCACACAAATATACAATTCAACAAATAGTCCCTCCTACTTCCTAGTAGTACTATCATTACAACACTGTTCAAAAATGAAGTAATATTAATATAGATTTAAAATCACTAAAAATTCAATTTCCTGTAAATGAATTTCACACAAGTTCACAGTATACATATATTTCACAATATGCAGTATAATTTCAAGTTAACCTAGTCTATATTGTCATTACTCTTCATAAAGTTTGTTTGTCTTTTTATTCCAAATAAACTTAAATGAGAATAACTAAAGCCAACAAAAATGGACGAACAAACACTTTGATGTTCGATTGGAAAGCCGAAAACCAAACATGTTGAATGAGAAGCTTTACGTTTCCGATTGGATTGTGAGGATTGGGGCCGAACTTCATACGCGCGGCGCCCCCCTGTGACTCCACGCGCCTGATCTCCTCCACAAGATCGGGCGCCAACCTTATGATCATCGAGAACGCAAGCGGATTGCTACCGGAGACCAGGTTGAAGGTCTCCTCCACCGCCGCTGCCGCAGTCTCCTTTGCGGCGTTGCGGGCGGAGGCGCCAAGGGAGAGGCGGCCACCGGGGCCGGAGGAACGGTGAGGCGCCGGAGGAGGAGGGAAGGACCGGCGGTTGGGGGCGCCACGGCCGAGTTTGGAGGAGGCGCCGCCGTACATGTCGGGATTGCGGGGTTGGGTTGTTTTTGCCTCCGAGATGTATGATGATGATGAAGAAACTACCACTATGCCATAAAAAAACATGAAAATGCCACAACAAAACAATAAATAATATAGATTATTTTTTATATTTTCTTTTCTTTTTCTTTTCTCTTTCTTTAATATTACAAAAGTTACTCAAAATTCCCAGAACCATAACAATGGATTACAAAATAAACTAATAATTAGTTAGACTTTTTATTTTAATTTTCTTATTTGAATGTATTCATATATAAATATAAAAGTATATTTATATAAAGTATATTTATATAAAGTATATTTATATAAAGTATATATATATATATTAAAGAGAAAAAAATATTTAGGTCATTATGTACCAAAATTATATACATTATTCATTGAATGGAAATGAAACTATATAAAAAAAATTATATGTATTGATAATGTAGGTGATACAAAGTATTTGTAAAAAATTTACCTATGATTTTGTTGGTGTTGTTCAATTTTGTTATTGTTTTTGTGATTTTACTTAACTCCTCACAACTTGAAATTAAACTTGAACAATAAGATTTAGTTCATTTTGTATTAAATAGATAAAACAATTTCTGATTTTTTTTTCTTATGAACAGTAAATCCAAATTTGCTGAGGCTGATGTGAGAATTTGAGTTTGTAAATCTCAAATTTTTAGTTTTTGTTGATTTTTGGTATTGGTGATAAAGAGAGAAAAGAAGAAAATAAATCAAAATGATCAAACAGTGAACAAGAATGAAAGGGTGGTTTTAATGAAAATGGTTTATGCTAAGAATATATACACTGATATTAATCTAAAGAATTAATATTTAGAATGAACCCTAATCTTTATCTTAAAATATATATTTGGAGAAGAAAATACATAAAAAAAATTATATATAAATATGGATTAAGTTAGAGATTTTTTTTATTAATATTCATAAAACAAAATAATAATTTATAGATATTTTTATGCATAGACAATTTATAGATATTTTTTATATTAGAATTTTTTTAACTTGTCTATAAATTAATTTTAATTTATAGAAAATTCATATTTTTTTTCTTAAAATATAGAGAAACTCGTCAAAATAAACCTTCATTAAAACACTTATAGTGATAAGGTCCATTGATAAGAAGAGAAAAAAAAAATCAAAATGATGAGGTAAATACATGCAACGAAAAGATAAAGAAAAAGGTAAAGATTGAAAAATATATATATAAGAAAAGATCTTATTAAAAAATTGTAAGAATAATCATTAAAATTATTATTTACAAATATTTTTATCTAATAAAACTATTATTATATATATATATATATATATATATATATATATTTCAATCTTAAAATTATTTAAAAATATCCGCACACATAAATAAATTTAATATTACATATTAAGACACACAAAATACATTGATTGAATCAATCATTATTCATAGATAATTTTTTTCTCCTTAATATATATTTCATAAACTCCATTCACCATAATATATATATATATATATATATATATTATTTTATTTTTATAGGTATATTTTATACTTCTTTATATAGTATAAATTTGAATATATATAATCTTTTATCCGTAATTTTAAATTAATATTTTGATTTTTTTTAAAATTATTAATAATTAAAAACAATCTAATATCACAATTTTAATAATTTATCACAAATCCGTAATCAATATAACAAAAGCATTTATTGTGAATTTTAATAATTATATAAAAGGAATTATTGTAAATTGATTTAGGTATTTTCTTATATCTAAGATTTGATTTGAGATGATTATAGTTTTGATTTTTAAATTTGAAGATATTGTTTTTTAATTTGAAAGATTTTTTATTTTATCTTAAATTTTAACTGAAAATAAAATTAAATCTCACAAATTTGTTACTGTTGTGAAACCTGATTTAAAGAAGACTCTGGTGGGGTTGGGTAAGGTTCGTCGAACACGAGAGAAACAGAAGTGGGCCAGACCCTCCTCTCGCCCGAAATATAAAACCCCCAACACACCAACAAGAGATACGAATACGCCTCAATTCTTTGTTTTGCCCTTTCTTCAAGCCAACCTCTTTCTTCCCAGCTCTGTCTTCTTCTCACTCTCTCTTCCTCCTCGATCCTCCTGCCACCATGATTACAGGTTATGCACCTTTTCTCTCTCCCATTTTCCGCAAGCTACTGTTCTTTTTCTTCTCTGTACATTCGTTGCCCTCCTGTCGATGTGTTCTCCTTTTGAATGTTATATGCTGGTTTTCTTTGATTTCTGCTGCGTTTTCCAAATCAGAGCGATGCGGCGCTTGTAATTTAGGGTTTTTGCTTAAGTGATAAGGAATTTGTGTTCGTTTCGAATTCTGATGGGATGTTGTCTTTTGAACTTGATTTATGACTTTATTTTTTCTTTTAAAGTAATCTGTTCTGTGTAAGCTGGGATGATTCAATGAATCATTCTTGTTTTTACTTTCACTTTTGGCGGTTCGTGGTTACTCTAAGCCACTGACTTATTATCGATATTCAATGTTTTCTTTTTTTATTTCTTGTAACATTCGAAAATGGAGATGTAGCTCCATTCAACGTCTTTTGAAGTCTAAATATGCTCTTGGAGCAATGAGGAAATTACACTGGGTTTACTACTATGCACGAAGGCTTGCTTTATTTTACTTATCTTAATGTTAAACTGAGACAATATTAGCGCTAAACGGAAAGTAAAGTCCTGGTTTTGCCGTACGATTTGGGGTTCCGTTAACTGATATTTTATTGCTGCCTTGTGGATTGGCATTTTTCTTTATCTGATTTTATCATTCTGATGCTCACTACCGATCTTTTCTCTGCAGTAAGTGTAAAATGGCAAAAAGAGATTTTCAAAGAAGTAGAGATTGACACTACCCAGTCTCCTTACGTTTTTAAATGCCAATTGTATGATTTGACTGGTGTGCCTCCTGAAAGACAAAAAATTATGGTCAAGGGTGGTCTTTTGAAGGTAAGTAGATTGTTGAAGTGATTACAGTAAGTAATGAGGAAAAGAAAACTTAGACTCCCCATGCTTTATCCGATGTGATGTTGATATTTTCTTAATAGTACTCAATGACTCGACCTTAGTAGGCCTTTTAAAACAATTCTGCATAACAATAATCTGGAATGTTTCAAAGCTCAGATCTTCCTTTAATTTCCTCTTACAATGCAGGATGATGCAGATTGGTCAACATTAGGAGTGAAAGAGGTTAGCAGTGCTAGCATGTGTTTTTCATTACCGTTCTTCTATGTTCCATGCATTCTTTCATTAAATTGATCCACATAATCTGCCGTTTTCAGGGTCAAAAGCTTATGATGATGGGTACAGCTGATGAAGTAGTGAAATCTCCAGAGAAGGGGACTGTTTTTGTCGAAGATCTTCCTGAAGAAGAACAAGTAGTTGCTGTTGTAAGTTTCAACTCTTCGACACAAATTACTTGATAAACTGCAAAATATCTCTGTAATTTTATAACAGTCGTAGCTCTCAAATAAAAGGCATAATTATAAGTATCTTAACTTATGTATAATCTATTATTCTTATATTTTTTCCTCATGTTATCATATTTATAGAACACAGAAGGAAAATAATATTTTCCTTTAGTTTAGAAGTCAATACTTGCCAATAATACTTGCCAATAACCCCCCCTTGAAACTGAGAAAAAGATTGACAATAGTCCTTTGTCTTCATTTTCTTTTTTTTTTTTTATTAAAACTGAAGCTAACCCTGAGATTTGATTTGAGAAGAAACAATTCAGCATTGGTCTCATTTCTTACCTATCACATTTTTCTTCGACGGACCATCTTGGGAGATGGATGGGAAGCCTGAGCATGTCAAACACTGGCCTCATCCTTCCACAGATCATTTTTTTTTGTGCGGCCTAGCATTGGACATGAAGCTGAGCGTATTGCAGTTGTCTTCAGACTCTACAGTCTTCACTAATTTCTTCTTAGGACTGCGTTTACTTCATTTGGACCATGTTTACTTCATTAGGTTTTCTTTTGAAAGAAGTGTTTTTTGTTTTTTTTTTTAAATGATGAATATGTTTAAAAAGTAACAATTATTTATGCCTCCCCCCCTTGGAAAAAAGAACACCACAACAAATGTTCCAGCGCTTCTCTCAGAAACTAAAAAGTAGCAGCTTATGAACAAGAAATTTGTCGGAAAATCAAATTTTGTAAAGCTTAAATTGACCCTTATTCTCTTGTTTATATAAGATTGTGTTTTCTTTTTCTATAGAAGTTCTTCAGATTGAAGATATTCTGGTGTTTTATTTACTTCTTCAATGGTCTAGGTTCTTCTGTGCGGTCCTCTAAAGATATACATGTCATTGCATTGTCATCCATTTAAACAAAACATCAAATTTTTTCTTGGTAATATGCATCAAATTCCTAGTTCGCTGTCACATTTTACAATCACTTTGGTACTTAAAATGGCGGTAATTTGGTCTTGAAAGGATAAAACACTGATGGAGTTAATTAATTATCATTGAATGACTAGTTTTATGTCATTGATAACTAGAGAACCAATATGATGCATTATATCTTTGGAGGACCCAAATTGATGATCTCTCTAAAATTTATATTCTGTCTATTATAATTTAATACCGTCCACTAGGCCTTGTTTTCACTTGTCTGAAGGATGTTGAATTTAACATCTTTTATTTGTTTATTTTCTTCTGTTTAGCTGAGTCATACACTTTTTTCTTTTTTGTTTTAGCATTTGATAATTTTCCTCTTTCCTTTGTGGGTCGGTGGGGTCTGTGTGATGGATTTGTTTTCCCAGGGACACACGGCTGGTCTTTTCAATTTGGGAAATACATGTTATATGAACTCAACATTGCAATGCCTCCATTCTGTGCCTGAGTTAAAGTCCGCTTTGATTAAGTAAGTCATTTCCGAAGAGTAAGAATTTACACTTTATTTGTTGCATTTGAGGTGGGCAATGACACTTGATGAAATACTTTATGAACTTTCTTGGCATCAGGTACTCACATTCAGGACGAAACAATGATGTCGATCAGTCTTCTCATATGTTGACCATTGCAACCCGTGACTTATTCAATGAGCTTGATAAAAGTGTCAAGCCTGTGGCGCCAATGCAATTTTGGATGGTACATTATATAGTGCTCGTTATATAACTAATAATTCATCTTTTTTTTTAATTTGTTTCTTTGTATAATATGTTTTTGGGTGGGAAGACCCTTTTTTTTTTAAATTTTAAATTTCATTAACACTATAGAGGGTATTGCTGATTGATGTATATGATGGTTTCTATATTGAAAATTTTATTCATGCCCTTCTTTTGTGGCCAATATATTCATGACCTCCTTTTGAAATTACCATCTAAAGTGGTGACTCTTCACTGTTAGAATGTGATTTTAGGAATTTATTGATGTTTATCCTTGGCTCCTTTTTTTTAGGGCTTTTATACTGTCTAGTTATTCTCTGTTTCTTTTTGTGTATTAAAAATTATATTTTCATAAAATTTTTAATGTTCGCTTGCTGCTCTGAGCTTGCCTCTTTTGGGAATGATGAATGGCAGGTATTGCGGAAAAAATATCCTCAATTTGGTCAGCTGCATAATGGAGTCTTCATGCAACAGGTTTATAAGTTGCATGCCATCTTATGGAATTGGTTTTTATTGCTCTAGTGAATTTGTCTACCTACCTAATTTATTTTTCATGTCAAACAGGATGCTGAAGAATGTTGGACACAACTTCTATACACTCTCTCTCAGTCCCTCAGATCCCCTGGATCTAGGTAATTTGGTAACTGAATGCAACTTTGCCAATATCTTGCAACTAATATTATTGTTTAGAAAAGGTGTCAGTTTTAAATTGAATCACCAAACAGTTGATATCCATTCTCTATACATCTCATAGTGACTTACTAGATCTTTCGAACTCTCATGATTTATGTATTACCCAATATTTTTTATACACTTCTTTGCATTCAGAATGTTTATTTCAATCTAATAAATTTATTCTTTATTTTCAGTGATAATCCTGATGCTGTGAAGGCCCTCTTTGGCATAGATCTTATTAGCAGGTACAACCAAGACTTTTCTCCACAATTGTTGGCTACTAATGTAAAATATGTTAATTGCATCACAAAGTACTCTGCTTAATTTTTTGTTCTCATTTGTAGCATTGTTCTTGGTATTATTTGTAGCTAGTGTGATCTGACAGGTTTGCCTTGAATGTATGAGAAAGCAAGTAGTTTCATTCTTTTCTTGATTTTTTATCTTGTAGACACCTCATTGTCATTTTCTTTATGTATCATTTTATTCTTATCCTAACCACTGTGGTAGCCTGGTTTCAATTGTCATCTGGTCAATTGTTATTTTTTGTGATTTCTTATCGTAAAGTTTTTCTCTTGTATGCAAATTGTGTCAGCAACACTTCTTAGAGGAAGCACATTATCCACTTATTATGCTTTTAGAAATTAAACCTATTAGTTTATTGTGGTATGGTAGCTCATGGAATATAAAAGTAAAGGCAACGTTTTATTCACTGCTTGAGTATGGTAACTATGCTAATGAAGAAATTGAGAAAAAGCTGCTTATTATTAATGTTAGAATAGGCTCAAAATAGGTTTATGGCTTTATTCAAAAGTCGTTTTGAGTTGTACCTATCAGTTCTAGTCCTAGAGATGCCTTTACTTGTTTTCTATTTTCACTTTCATTGTATCTCAGATTGTGACTACATTTTCTATATAAATGAGAACATAAGAGAGGCTTTTTCACGCTCTCTTATATTCTCTTTTTATTTTTCTCAAATATCAACTTACAAGTGAAGCCAATTATTCTATGATGCATGGATTACTTAAATAAAATGTTTATAAGAATAGATATTTAATGCATATTTAGATTACTTTATTTTTCTTTTTATAAAAAATACCTTACGTTAGGTATTCTATACATACACATGATAAAATATGCTTTTTTTTTTTATTTGTTAAAAATGAGTGCACACTGATTGCTATTTATAGTTTTGAAAGACTAAAATGGATGACAACTCAAGAAAGATGAGTAAGTTGCCATGCTGTAATGGTAATGAAAGCACTTTTATATTTGAAGTGGTAACCTAGCTAGCTGGAGGGTTGCGGCTTATTGTAGTCCATGACTCTGTCAGTCTTTTGGCTGGAAAGAATTTATTTTTTTGTATACATGTCTTTTTTCTTGTTTACCATTGTAGTCCTTGCTTTATGGTGCATTCTGGTTGGTTCAATTTCTTATGAATTAAGAGAGACAACAATTCACACTCTTGGACATCCACTAAAATGCTTATTATGTCAGCATCCTGTTAATGTCTACTCATTTTCCAATTTTTTTATATTGTGTTAGGATTCATTGTAAAGAGAGTAATGAAGAGAGCTCGGAAACAGAGTCTGTTTATTCACTTAAATGCCACATATCGCAGGAGGTGAATCATTTACATGAAGGGATAAAACATGTAAGCACTAATGTCTTTACATTGAGAACACGTGTTTGTATTTTTTTCTTTTTTTTTTTTGGGCCCCCCTTTTTTTTTTTTTTTGTGGGGGGGGGGGGGGGGGTTACTAGGATGTTTTTGTCCTTGTTAGTGACCCCCTTTTTTATGTTTTTGTTTTTTTATCTAACTTTTTCATCCTTAATCCTCTGTCCATCTCTTCCTTAGTTCTCCCAATATACAATTTTTCTTGATAAAGCTGCATAACTAAGATATTATACAGTGATAGGTTGCTTTGCAGAAATTTACTTTATAATCTATTCATTTTTTCTGTAATTTTGTTTCCTTCTAGTGCCGAAAAATAATTGGCTCTTGAGAATCAGTATCTTCTAGTTTATCTCTAGCACTATTACCTGCAAAGATATTTTCTTGGTTTGCAGAGGTCAGGTTTGGGCTGAGTTTTTTGGGAGTGGGTGTGTGCAGTATGCATAAGGAAATTAGCAATAAAAAAGTTATTGGTAAACTTTTTCTTGTTTAAAAATAATGAACTGGTTAATGATGTTCATCCAGTGGTTAATGTGTAGCAAAATGTTGACTTTATTAACCATTGGTATGGCTAAATATTACTATTTTAGACTTGTTAGTATTCTTACTTTTTCTCCATCCCCCTTTAAAATTACTGCTAAATGAAAATTCAATTTTAGTTTGACATGATTTAGGTCTATCAAATTGTTTAATCTTATCAGTTATTTTTTGTTATGATGAATACACTTAAGACTTCTATTAACCCAGTCAACTTTGTAGGGTTTAAGGTCAGAGTTAGAAAAGGCTTCGCCTGCATTGGGTCGTAGTGCTACGTACTTGAAGGAATCACGCATCAATGCCCTGCCAAGGTTTATATTGTTCTTTGTTGCCATGTGATTTCAGTTGGATTACACTTTGAACTATACAATTACAAGCTACCTTTGTACATTCTAATTCCTATTAGCCTGTGGATGATCTTAAGTAAAAATACTAGTAATGACTCGTAAGACCTTATTTGGAAAAGTATTTAAGATTCTATGGTATAACTTATCTTTTTCATGGGTCATAATTAAAGTAGTTGTTTGAGTTTTGACAAAATTGGATCTCAAGATTGGCCTCGCTGTTGTTCAGATGAAGATTGTTTGCTTCTTTGTCATGTTTTATTTCTTCATTGGTAATTGCTGAGTTATGCATTTTTCAACTTTTTCCTTTTCAAGGTACTTGACTGTTCAATTTGTCCGTTTCTTTTGGAAGAGGGAATCCAACCAGAAGGCTAAGATTTTACGGGTAACATTCACTATCTTTCTCCTTATGTTTTTCTTTTATAGTTAATGTTGTGTTTTGACAAATATTTTGTTTGCTTTCTGAAATTTATTTTACAATGTCATTGTGCTTTGTTATCTCAGAAAGTGGATTATCCTCTGGAGTTGGATGTTTATGATTTTTGTTCAGATGATCTTCGTAAAACACTGGAAGCTCCTAGACAGGTATCCTCTGTGTCTTTAAATATGAAATTCTTATGGTTTTTTGTAATAAAAGATGTTTGCTTTGTATAATATTTTGGTTTATATTCTCATTTTGGATACTGTTACTTTAGATCCTAAGAAATGAGGAAGGCAAAAAGCTTGGTCTGAAAGTGAATGAGAAAAGTTCTGCTCAGAAGGAAAATGATGTAAAAATGTCCGATGCTGAGGTGAGGAAACAGCCAAACTTAGCATCATGTTTGATATGCAGTGATTGTGATTTCAATGATTTTTGTTTACTATCATAAGTATGGAGTAGTAATTTCATCCCATCCTTCAGGAATAATTAGGAGTGGAGAATTGAATTCTGTTCCTAAATAGAATGATGGGGATTTCGTTCGCCATGGAATAATCCTTTTCTTTCTTTTTACCTATATACTTGTGAATAAATAATTTTTTTTAATTTTTACTTGAGCCTATAATTTTTCTTTTACAAATAAAATTTCATAACTGTTTAATTTTTGGATAGATTTACGTTGATTCCATGTATCGATCATTAAAGTTGATTCCAGTCCATTTAATACCCCTTGCATATTCCACATGCTACATACAGTCAGCATAAATAAACACAGTCTCATGTATTTTGCTTCTTTAATTGATTCAGGAATCATCGAATGGAGGAGAGCCGTCTGTAGTTCCCATGAACGAGGGTAAAAACCTGCAACGATTTGCTATTCATTTATTTTTTTGCTGCTATTAAATCTTATATATACAAAAAGATCTACTTATTGCAAGAATAAGTATTAGAAATTTACCCTTCATCTTTATCATTTTTTTAATATAATGCTTTAAAATAAATAATAACTCATGTTAAATGAATGGTGAGGATGAAAAATAACTCTCTTACCCTTCTTAGAATAACTGGATCTTTTCTCACACACACACACACACACACACACACACACACACACACACACACACACACACACACACACACACACACACACACACACACACACACACACACACACACACACACACACACACACACACACACACACACACACACACACACACACACACACACACACACACACACACACACACACACACACACACACACACACACACACACACACACACACACACACACACACACACACACACACACACACACACACACACACACACACACACACACACACACACACACACACACACACACACACACACACACACACACACACACACACACACACACACACACACACACACACACACACACACACACACACACACACACACACACACACACACACACACACACACACACACACACACACACACACACACACACACACACACACACACACACATATATATATATATATATATATAAATATATTTCAATCTTCTCTCTGCATTTTACTTATCATTCTCGGTCTATAGGTGAGAAGGAAACACAGATGACTGGAATTTATGATTTGGTTGCTGTGTTAACCCACAAGGGTAGAAGTGCTGATTCAGGGCATTATGTTGGTTGGGTCAAGCAAGAAAATGGTTGGTTCTAGTAAACAGATTTGTGTTTGTACTATCTAACCATCTGCCCTGGTCTCTTTCAAACAATATTTATTTTGTTGTTGGCAGGGAAGTGGATAGAGTTTGACGATGACAATCCCAAGCCAAAAGTGGAAGACGACATCACTAGACTATCTGGAGGAGGTGAGTATTACAGAACTAATTTGCGTATATTGGTACTACTTACTTCTATTTCTCCCCCCCTACTCCCTCCCTCCCTATTTTTCAGCCTAGCATGATTGTTAACCTATATATGTGTATCAAATTTATTATTTTTAGTTTTTCTTATAGGAAATCCCAAGGGCATCCCTTCTTTTTTATAATAAACTTCAAATTTGTTGGATGTATGTTGACCTCGTAAAAAAAATGCTGTCATCTTTGTCTCCAGGTGATTGGCATATGGCGTATATAATCATGTACAAGGCTCGTGTTGTATCTGTGTAATTGCTAGGAAGAGCACATTTGATGTTTTACCTCGGAGATTGATGGATTGTGTGAGTGAGAAATGGTGTATCCGGGTCATTGTATTTTTACTTCTGAGATTTGATGCTTGTTAGTCAGTATTTATTTTAGGTATTGTATTTTTTAGAGGATGTATAAGGATTTGAATTCAAGCATGTTATGGTACCCCGGAATCTTCGTCCTTCCAATTCTATTAGCTGGGTCCAGAAGCAGTTGTTTTATGATGAAGCCTACTCTATTTCTTTCATACGCGAGAGCAACGTCCTTTATCAAATGCTTACTGATCAGATATGCTTTTATTCTTACTGATGACACAGACTTATTTAATTTCATATTTTATGACAAGTGAATCATTTTTTTTATAATTTTAAGCATCTTTTTAGCCTTTGTCTTGGCATTCCAATCTGTGTAGGTTATGGTAATAACACTAAACAAACTGTGTTTTTATTTTGAATAACAAAAACTTGTTTACTAATTTCAAGTTAGTCTATTATTATGATACGTTGGTTTAATCTATTTTAATTGGCATGTGAGCATTAATTTTTAAATGAACTGAGTCTTTTTCGGTAGAGTGAATTTAAGTTCTAGAACAAAATATTTTTACCAATTTTTTTATTTTATTCTCTCTTGTTTTTTTTCTTGGCACGTTGCAAATTATTGATGGACTTTGAAGTCCTAATTTAGTTAAAATGTTTTAATTTTATAATGACATTTTATATGTTATTTTATGTTAAAAAATCATATATTATGTTTTGAAGATGGAGCATATAAATAACTAATCAAAATTTCCTATTTTACTTTTTTTATTTTTGTTGACTTTAAATCCAAATTTTCAATCAACGTGTCATTAAATATTAAATATTAAATCGAAGATATAAATAATAAATGCAACGATGATACCTATTTGAAGATACAATTTTATTGATGTTTTTTTTGAAATGTACTCATTATATAAAATTTATACCTCACGCAATCAACTCATTTTAAAGCGGTTAGTTATTAAATTATAAATAGCCCATGTTTATTTATTCCATCGAAATTTATCATATGCAATGGTATTAAATTGTTACTTTAAATATTTAAAATCAAAAATTTAAAATGCAATCTGTAACAAGTATAAAACAAAGAAATGATACCGCACCTCATAAAATTTATGTATTAGAATTAATTTTATATCTTAATTTAATTTACAGTTTTATCTTCTTTTTTTTCTTACCTTTTCCCATATTTTTTCAACAACTTTTATCGATTTGTTTTTTTTTTTAAATAAACAAACATACCAACTAAGCAGGTAAATAAATTAAATCTTAAAATTATTAATAAATAATATCTTATATAATTAATTTCTAATAATACGTCTTAAATTTAGTAACTAGAAATTACAAGATATGAAGATATATATCGACTTAAAAAGTTGAGATATTCATTAATATAAAATTTATAAATCTTATATTACATTGTATATTCATTCATCAATTATTAATTTTAATATGAAAGAGTATATTTTATAAAAAAAATCAACATTAAATAAAAATATTATAGAGACGGGAAAATTTTTTGTAAGAATTAATTTTGAGTGGAGATGAATTAAAATTTAATTTTAAACTAAATACAATCCTTCTAAAATATAAATAAAGATATAATTTTTTTACTTAATGTATAAATTTGTAATACAAGCCTTATTAATACATAATAATATTATAATCATAATATCTAATAATTACATTTTTATAACAATCAATTAAGTAACAACATCAATTAACTAATCAGATTAATTTGATTCAATTATTAATTTTTATTTGAGATTTAATATTAACTCAATTGATTAATCTATTTTATTTTATGGTTATTGGATCATCTCACTTCCCATTCAATTCTTTATTTTTTCTATTTATCATTTACATATATAATTTATAACATATATTACTTTTATTTGTCTGTTATATATATATATATATATATATATATATATATATATATAAAAGTGTAATAGAGGAGAAAAATGTATAAAAATGATAAAAAATAGATAAAAATATATTATTAATTGAACAAAATAGACAATAATTATATTGAAGTAAAAAAAAAAAAAACAAATACAAATAGACACAAAATACACACTTTCTTAAATTTCTAATATGATGTAAATCACATAATTTTGATAAACTAATAATAGAAGTGAAAGTACAACATATTCTACAATTGAGATTTGTTTAAGACTTCAAATCTTGAGAGTCAAATCAAGCTCTCCCACCACTCCATTGCTTGGTATTGAACAAAATCTATTTTCTTCACCAAAGTTCTCATCATCAATGGAAGGCTTCACATTTAAATTAAGTATTTTTATAATTCCATTAGAAGATATTATTGAAGAATTGTTTGCTTGCCAAAAATTCCTTTCACCCACTAAAGTTTCCAATTTATGAATGCTGGCTTGAACATAATTCAAAGTATAATATCCTAAAGATTGATTATGTCCGAATCCAATATGTGATTGTAATTGTGGCTTAAAATGAGTCATGGAAGATGTTGACACCCCTAATGTTTTGCCATAAGGTCCAGAAGATTTGTTTGAATCAACAGAGCCAGGAACATATGGATTTTGAGCATAAGCAGAAGCCATGCCAAGAACCTTCTCTTTGTGTGCTGCGGCTCTTTCTGCCTTGTGCGCATTCTGATGTCCACCCAAAGCTTTGTGATTATTAAACTTCTTATTGCAATATCTGCAATTTAATTTCTTCTTCATTCGAGATGACTTTTTTCATGCTGTTGCACTAGAAACTTTTCCAGAACTTCTTTCTGCTTCACCTTTGCTTTCCATTCTTCTATCTTCTTTAATTACCAAAATTTCTTTCTGTCAATATTGTCTCAACAGTTTTCAATGGTGAAATGCTATTGACAACACCTTAATATATAGCAATTTTGTTTCAAGTAATCATGGTTAGAAATTATTATGGTAATTATGAAATTTTCCATTTTTAATTTTGAGAATATATGATTAAACTCTTTCTCAATTTACATTAACTAAAATATAATTACGGATCTATCGAAATATTTAATCCGTTAGTTACCGTAATTGAATTAAATATTTTCTTTTTTATTAATATTTTTATAATTATTGTATAACATATAATAAATTAATTATCGTATAATATAAGAGCAAAATTTGAATAAATTTTAATTGATTGATTTTATCTTCATATATACTTATTATAATTACTTAATTACTAGAATATAATTTTATGAAACAAAGTGGATTGAAATATTTTTTCTTTAGTAAAATTATTGATTTTATTTTTTTATTTATTATAAACTTTTTATTATATTGGTCCTTAATAATTTTTTTGTATTTAATTCTTTTTATCAGGTGAGGTCATATTAATGTTAGAGGTAATTGTTAATTTTTATGATCTTTTATTTATTATTATTCTTTTCTTAATAATTTATAATTTAAATATTTTTTTTAATCCGAGGTATTTTTAAGTTGTTTTCTCAATTAAATTTTTTTACTTTAAGTTTTTTATTTTTTTTAAATAATTATCGTAATCCTAATATTTTTTCATATTTGATCTTTATTATTAAAAAAATTTATACTTAAAACACCTTTCTACCAATAAGAAGTGAGATTATCCTATAAACTTAATTTTCTTGTGAAGGATAAATATTTTAAAATGTCTTTATATAATTTCTTAAAATATTAATTATAAAAAGAGTTTCTTTCTCACTATAATTTTTCATCAAACACCAAATATTTATATGTAATAATTATCAGAATAAATTTTCACATAAAAAATAATTATTATAATAGAAAATTATATCTTAATAAAATATTTTTATCAATAAACTTTTTAAACATTATAAAAAAATTTCATGGTGAATAATAACATTATTATTCAAAACATTCGTATATTTATTTTATCAAATATCTTAGTCATATAATTTATTTTTACATTTCAAGATTTATTGCGATTGCCATACTTTTATTTTAATTTTTGTTTGTTAACTTTCGGATTGAAAAAAAAAATTAAAGAGAATATAAAAAATAACCGTTGAATAACTCTTTATATACATTAAATTTAAATAATTTAGTTGTTAAATACCTTAATAATATCTTAAGAATAACCAATTGAATAACTTATAATAATTTTTTATGGAAAAGAGAGAGAGAGTATGCAGTATATAATAACTTTATATGCAAGTTATATAAAATTATAAGCATATAATGTTTTGAATAAAAAAAATAAACAAATAATTACGAAGGATTATAGAGGGGAAGAATTATTCGCAAGAATTAATTTTGAACCAGGATGAAATTAGTTTGAAATAATCATTTAAAAAATTAATTTCAAATACAATCTTTTTGAAATATAAATAAAGTCATAAGATTTTTTTACCTAATATATATTGTTAATACATGTCATTAATACATAATAATATTACATATCATAATATCTAATCATTATATTTTCTAACAATCAATTAAATAGTTAAATTAATCAACGTTTAGTTTAATTTGATTCTATTGATTTTATTTCAGATTTAATATCAACTTCATATAATTAAATATGAAAAATTTCAAAATTATCATAATAATTTATAACCATTTGAAAAAGTTTATGCTACAGTAACATAAAAAAAAGGCTCTATTAATGAAAAAATTAGCATGCTTTAAATAGATAACAGATTGCACATAAAATAAAAAGAAAGAGTGATTGCAGAAAGAAATCTATAAACAATTATGAAATTCAATTATTAAAAAAAATTATTAC
Source organism: Macrotyloma uniflorum (assembly GCA_016859785.1). NCBI lineage: Eukaryota > Viridiplantae > Streptophyta > Magnoliopsida > Fabales > Fabaceae > Macrotyloma > Macrotyloma uniflorum. The sequence goes on along the minus strand of BDMB01000074.1, from coordinate 407,832 downwards.
TATCAATAATTAAATAAGTAATCAAAATATTTTTTTATTTTAATCATGATTATAATAATTAAATTTATAACTAAAAAATCAGTTATAATCTCTATTATTTAATTAAATTAATTTTCTCATAAATATATTTTTCCACTTAATTTTCACGCTAAACCAATTTTCAATATTTTCTTCTCTTCCCGCGTCTCTCTTCTCAAAATCTACTTTGTCAAAACTCGTCCATAATTCACCTTCGAAGCTCGATCACTCCCACATCACCATCGTCCCCCAACGCTGAACCTGGCGAGGCTGAATCGTAGCTCTGACTCGCGATAGGTCGAAACCTACAACCGACGAACAAGGTTTCCTTTTTCTCTGTTTAAACTTGGAATTCCAACATGCTTTCTTTTCCATTCGTCAAATCATTTGTTTTTAGGACTTAGAGTGCTTAGTTATCGCTGTGCGAACTTGGAATTTTCTCTCATGTTATTTTAGGGTTTGGAACGGAGTCTGTGCGTGGTGTCTCTAAAGCCTTGAGATATAGAATAAGGTTGGGAGTTTCGTGGTTTTAGAATTCAGGAGTGATTCCTTTTGTGTTTGTGTTTTAATTGGTTATTGGAGATTGTCTGGTGTTGAATTTTGCGTTTGACTGTTTGGTTGGGAAAATTTGAATGGCTGGGAAGTTGGAATTGGGGCCTCCAAGGTCTGATGTTTCCAATCCGAAGGAACAAGCGGCGAGAAAGATACTGAAAATTGTTAGATCTCAATGGCATCCTTATGTTCCATTGCGTGAGAACGGGAAAAAAATTCATTTATTTCTGCACTTTGTATCTTGCACTGTGTTATAGTGGTGATTCTCTTTGATAACTTTGCATTGCATGATCTATNTCCTGACCTATGTTCTTTTAAAATCTCTTTCATTTCAAAAGTGATTATTTCGATATAGTGATTGATGCCACACCTCTGTGTATTACAGCCTGATGTTTCTTAGCCTACTTTCAAGTTTCAGTAGCTTTAGCCAGATATCTACACTTGTCAAATGTGACAAATTACGTTTCGATATTTAACTTCTGCTAACAATTTTGTAGATATTTCTCGGTGACCAGGATATGGGTGCGATACAAGGTTTCGTCCTTTGTTAAATCTCAACAAGTTTTTAATGTTAAATAACTAATATTAAGAACATACCTGTATATGTTGTTGGCTTTATTTATTCAAACAAATTTTATGGATTAAATGCTAAAACATTAGAGATGTGAGCAAGCTCATGATACATTTTAAGCCGCAATATAATCGGCACATGTTCGAACATGATCCAAGATTAGGGTAGTAAAGTTTGAATTATATTCAAGTCATCATTCATAAATAAGAGACTTTCATGGATGAAGAAGTGATTTTCTTCAATACGAACATCACAAATTTTATCAATTATTAATTTTTTTTAATACGAAAATCACAAATTTTATCAATTATTAATTTTTTCAATAGAAGAAAACACTTAATTCAGCATTACAATCAAAATTATTATTTAATCCTAATTTATGTGATAAAGGAGAATATTTCATAAAAACAATATCATAAAGTAAAAAAAAAACATAATTCATCTAAGTTTGTATATTTCATCAAAGTTTCTTGGTAGGCATACACAAGTATTGGTTAAACTCAAATAGAACAAAAGATGTTTATTTTATTTTGGAGTTATGTGAAACTTAAGATAAATAAATAGTTTATCTTTGGATAACAATATTACTAATAAAGTTTTTATAGACATTCTAACCTAATACTAATATTTTCATGAGAAAGAGTTGTGAATGTCTCTAATCAAGATTAAATAATAACTCTAATTGTGATCCTGAATTAGGTTTTCTATCTATAAATATAGAAAAATTAAAGGTTGATATTATTTGTTCTGTGTTGATGAAATTCATCCACTTCAACCATCAAAATCTCCAACATGTGAATGGTGGCTTGAATATTATTCAAAGTAATTGCCCTAACCATGGATCATGTTAGGAAGGAGTTGTAGATAACAATTGTATTAAAGTAAAAACAAACAAATACAAAATAGACGCAAAACTCTAGTTTCTTAAATTTATAGTCTGATGTAAATCACATAATTATGAGGAATTAACAATAGAAGTATATTTACAAGATATTCTGCAATTGAAAATAACTTGAGACTTCAAACCTTGAGAGTTAAATTAAGCTTCTCTACCACTTCATTGCCACATATTGGAGAAAAACATTTGATTATATAAGATATTTATTTTAATTTTATTCTTTTCCAAAAATCACAACTTTCCTTCAATTATTTATGTTAATGCTTTTAAGATTTAATTTGTTTACATATTGTTTATTTAAAAAGAAAACAAATTAATAAAAGTTTCAAAACTCTTTATTTATAATATCTTTAACACTTTTTCTACATGTCGGAGAAAATATAAAATAAAAAATATATAAGATCTAATACTATAAATAGACAAAGTTGGATTACAAAAAAATTAAATCTAACTAATATTATCTTTTAAAATATTAATAACTTTTTATTTTTTTTCTTAACAACTTATTATTATCTTTCTTCTAATCATTTTAATTTATTTTATTTTATAAACTATTTCATTCTATTTTTTAAATTTAATTAAGTATTTTATTTAAGTCAAATAATTAAATTATTTATTTATTTATTTTTCTAAAAATATAGGACATTATAATTCTCTCCCTAATACATAAAATTTGTAATTCGTCCCCGCATTTACTTATATCAAATAATAACTTAGGATAATCTTCTTTTATGTTGTTCTCAAGTTTCTAAGTAACATTTTCAAAAGTAGTTCTTTCCTCCTCTCCACACAACCTCAACTAAGGGAATTATCTTTCCTTTAAGTTGTTTAAACATTCGTTCTTCAACTCTACCCGGTAAGGTTTCAAAAAGTAAGTTCTCATTTTTTTAAAGATTGTCCAACTCAATCACATGCGATGGACCATGAACATATTTATAAAGTTGAGATAAATGGAAGATATCATTAAGATTTGACAATTTAGGAGATAAAACAAAATGATAAACCATTTTACTAACACTTTACATGGAAGAAACGTTCTATATGCCATTATTGATATGGGTCTAATATTAAGTATAAGATCTATAGAAAATTCTACCTAAGACCTAGATAGTAAGATAGTCATATGTTTAGGAATAAATTTTGGAAACTCACATATTACAATATTTTTCTCATAACTACTTTAACTCAGTTCTCGTAAAAATTAACATCATGTACACTTAGATATTTTTTTTCAAAGAGACAATAACTTGCCAATAGTAAAAAATCATTATGCTTACTCCCATCATAAACGATAAATTTAATTATATAATTTAACAAGATATGGTTAAAATATAATCAGTCCACACCAAAATAACATCTAGTTAATTAAGGGAAAGGGAAACAAATTAGGTCAATTACAAATTTTATTTAGTAAATCAAAGGACATTGTAAACAAATATTGAAAATAATAAATAAGCCACTAGTTGGTAAAAAAACGAACAAGTTCAAACTTTGAAAATGATTTAGAAAATTAAAATTTATATAGACAATTATGTGACATAAAAAAATGAGTCACACTATAAAATCATACCAAACAAATAGAAATATTTCACTAATAAAATATATATCTTCAATTAAGTCAATCAATTTTACAACTTATTAAGAAAATAAACATACATAACTTATAAGATAAAAAAAAATAATTAATAATATTATACAACTCAAATTATGTCAAACTAAAATTGAATTTTCATTATTTAGCAGTAATTTTAAGGGGATGGAGAAAAAGTAAGAATACTAACAAGTCTAAAATAGTAATATTTAACCATACCAACGGTTAATAAAGTCAACATATTACTACACATTAACCACTGGTTGAACATCATTAACCATTAACCAGTTCATTATTTGTACACAAGAAAAAGTTTACCACTGCACACACCCACTCCCAAAAAACTCAGCCCAAACCTGACCTCTGTAACCCAAGAAAAATATCTTTGCAGGTAACAGTGCTAGAGATAAACTAGAAGATGCTGATTCTCAAGAGCCAATTATATTTCGGCAATAGAAGGAAACAAAATTACAGAAAAAATAAATAGATTATAAAGTAAATTTCTGCAAAGCAAAACTGTAGTTTCTTAAATTTCTAATATGATGTAAATCACGTAATTTTGATGAATTAACAATAGAAGTGCATGTACAAGATATTCTGTAATTGAAACTAGCTTTGAGACTTCAAATAATTTTGAGAGTTAAATTAAGCTCCTCCACCACTTCATCGCTAGATATTGGAAAAAAATTATCATTTTTCACCAGCATTTTCATCGCCACTTGAAGGCTTGACATTCAATTCAGACATATTTATGATTGTACTCTTAAATATCATTGAAGAATTGCTTGTTTGTCAAAAATTCTCTTCATCACATGAACCAAGATCAAATAAGAACTGTGATTGTAACCCTGAATTAGGGGTTTCACCTCTAAGTATAAGAAAAATTAAAGATTGTTATGATTTGCTGTGTTGATGAAGTTCACTTTCTTCAATCGTCTCTAACCTGTGAATGGTGGTATGAACATAACTCAAAGTGTAGTGTCCTGAACATGGATCATGTTCGAGTCCAATATGTGGGTGTGGCTTAATGGAGGATCCTGACACCGCTAATGTTTTGGCCATGAACTCCATAAGATTTGTTTGAATCAACAAAGCTTCTGACATATGAATTTTGAGCCTAAGTAGAAGCCATGGCAAGTATCTTCTTTTTGTGTGCCTTGTGTGCATTCTGATGTTCACCCAAAGCTTGACGATTATTAAACTTTTCATTACAATACCTACAACCACATATTAGACTCGAACATGATCCATGTTCAGGGTACTATACTTTGAATTATGTTCAAGCCACCATTCGCAAGTTGGAGACTTTGGTGGCTGAAGGGAGTGAATTTCATTAATACAACAAATCATATCAACTTATAACTTTTTCTATCCTTAGAGGTGGATACCTAATTCAGAATCACAATCACAGTTCTTGTTTAATCTTAGTTCATATAATGAGAAGAAATTTTTGCAAACAATTCTTTAATAATATCTCAAAATTTGATCATAAAGATGTCTAATGTGAAGCCTTCAAGTGATGATAAGAATTCTGGTGAAGAAAATAGTTTTTCTTCAATTTCTGGCAATGGAGTGATGGAGGAGCTTGACTTGACTCTCAAGATTTGAAGTCCAACGATAATCTCAACTGCAGAATGTTTTGTAAATTCCCTTCTTATGTTAATTCTTCGTAATTATGTGATTTACATCAAATTAAAAATATAAGAAATTAAGAGTTTTATGTTTATTTTTTTTTACTTCAATACAATTATTACCTACTTTTTACTATTCTTATACATTTTTTTCCTCTATTACACTTATATCTATCTATTTATATATTGTGTACGTTTTAATATAATGTGATTTATTACAGAAAAATAAAAAATAATATATTTTATTAAAAAAGTTTCACTAATAAAAACATATACCTTAAATTAAGTTAATCAACTTTACAACTTAACAATGATTTATTATAACTAAGAAAATAAAAGTCAAACACACTTAACTTATAAATACAAGAAAATATAATAAGTGTATTCGTCATAAAAAAATAATTAATAAATTAAACAATTTGATACACCTAAATTATGTCAAACTAAAATTGAATTTTCATTTAGCAGTAATTTTAAGGGAATGGAGAAAAAGTAAGAATACTAACAGGTCTAAAATAGTAATATTTAGCCATACCAATGGTTAATAAAGTCAACATTTTGCTACACATTAACCACTGGATGAACATCATTAACCATTAACTAGTTCATTATTTGTACACAAGAAAAATTTTACCAATAACTTTTTTATTGCTAATTTCCTTATGCATACTGCACACACCCACTCCCAAAAAACTCAGCCCAAACCTGACCTCTGTAACCCAAGAAAAATATCTTTGCAGGTAACAGTGCTAGAGATAAACTAGAAGATGCTGATTCTCAAGAGCCAATTATATTTCGGCAATAGAAGGAAACAAAATTACAGAAAAAATAAATAGATTATAAAGTAAATTTCTGCAAAGCAACCTATCACTGTATAATATCATAGTTATGCAGCTTTATCAAGAAAAATTGTATATTGGGAGAACTAAGGAAGAGATGGACAAAGGATTAAGGATGAAAAAGTTAGACAAGAAAAACAAAAACATAAAAAAAGGGGGTCACTAGCAAGGACAGAAGAAAAATTGTATATTGGGAGAACTAAGGAAGAGATGGACAGAGGATTAAGGATGAAAAAGTTAGACAAGAAAAACATAAAAAAGGGGGTCACTAGCAAGGACAGAAGAAAAATTGTATATTGGGAGAACTAAGGAAGAGATGGACAGAGGATTAAGGATGAAAAAGTTAGACAAGAAAAACATAAAAAAGGGGGTCACTAGCAAGGACAGAAGAAAAATTGTATATTGGGAGAACTAAGGAAGAGATGGACAGAGGATTAAGGATGAAAAAGTTAGACAAGAAAAACAAATACATAAAAAAGGGGGTCACTAGCAAGGACAGAACATACATCCTAGTAACCCCCAAAAAAAGACAAAAAAATACAAACACGTGTTCTCAATGTAAAGACCTTAGTGCTTACATGTTTTATCCCTTCATGTAAATGATTCACCTCCTGCGATATGTGGCATTTAAGTGAATAAACAGACTCTGTTTCCGAGCTCTCTTCATTACTCTCTTTACAATGAATCCTAACACGATATAAAAAAATGGAAAATGAGTAGACATTAACAGGAAGCTGACATAATAAGCATTTTAGTGGATGTCCAAAAGTGTGAATTGTTGTCTCTCTTAATTCATAACAAATTGAACCAACCAGAATGCACCAAAAGTAAGGAGGGCAACAATGCTAAACAAGAAAAAAGACATGTATACAAAAGAATAAATTCTTTCCAGCCAAAAGACTGACAGAGTCATGGACTACAATATAAGCCCCAACCCTCCAGCCAGCTAGGTTACCACTTCAAATATAAAAGCGCTTTCATTACCATTGTGTTTCATTATATTCGTGAAGTATATAATCAACCAACTATCCACACCTGTAAGATCAATATAGCCAAGGTGGTGAGCTAATAATACATTTGGAATTTTGAGATATTAAGAATACCATGATTAATATGGTCATTAAATTATGTGAATGATGAATATAACTTGTCCTCAGGAGAAAAGAAATATATAAATGACTTGAATAATAATTCTATATATAGTCAATGCAAATTATTTTGATAGTATTAAAAAAATTGATTGAGAAAAGATTTTATTAAGATATAATTTTCTTTTATAGGGATTATTTTCTATGTAAAAATTTATTCTAATAATTTATTCTAATAATTTTCATTCCAATAC